>SJYA01000072.1:650235-733929 GCA_006410615.1 Neotragus moschatus | reverse complement strand
TGACTTCACTTTCACTTTTCACTTTCATGCATTGGAGAAGGAAATGGCAACCCACTCCAGTGTTCTTGCCTGCAGAATCCCAGGGACAGGGGAGCCTGGTAGGCTGCTGTCTACAGAGTCGCACAGAGTCAGACATGACTGAAGCGGCTTAGCAGCAGCAACAAACTCCTAACCATTACCCCTGCTTCAACTCTTGCTGTTTACCTTAAATCAGCCAAAATAACCTTTTCCTAAAAATATCTACATAAAATTCATATTAAGTACTTCCCTCATGGCTCATATGGTTAAAAAATCTGCCTGCAATGCAGGAGACCCAGGTTCTATCCCTGGGTTGGAAGATCTCTTGGAGAAGGGAATGGCAACCCACTCCAGTATTCTTGCCTGGAGAATTTCCATGCACAGAGGAGCCTGGTGGGCTACAGACCACAGAGTCACAAAGAGTCAGACAACTGAGCGACTAACACAGTTATTTCTTAAATATTTGATAGATTTTGCCAGAGAAGCCATATGGGTCTAGACTTCCTTGGTGGAAATATTTTAAATTACAAATTTCAATCATATATTTTATTGATAGAAGGCTATTCAGGCTTTCTGTTTTACCTTGAATCATTTTTGTAATTTATGTCTTCAAGAAATTTATTCATTACATTTCTGAAGTTTATTAACACAAAGGTGTTTATAATTGTCTCCTTCTTTAAATACAGTACCTCTGTGTGTGTGTGTGTGTATGTGTGTGTGTTTGTACTGAAGTCTAATTTTTCATTTTCTAATCTGTTTTCTAATTTTTGCTTTATTAGTTGAGCTAGATCTTTATCAATTTTTTTAATCTTTTCAAATAATTAACTTTGGTTTCATTAAGTTTCTCTGTTTTGTCATTTTTTTCTATTTTAATTTCAGTAATTCCCATCCATATTCATTACTTTACTTACATTAATTTAATTTGCTCTTTTTTGAGCTTCTTAAATTGAAAGACTTTAAGGTAATTGACTCTCATCCTTTCTTTTTCATAGAAATGTAGTATAATATTTTCCTCTGAATACTACTTAGGTATATCCCACAAATTTTGATATTTTGTGTTATAAATTTTATTCAGTTTAAAATAATTTTTCATTTCCTTTTATTTCTTATTTAACTCATGAGTCAGTTAAAAGAGTATTATTTAATTTTCAGATATATTGGATTTTCCAGATATCTTTGATGCTGATTTTTAATTGAGTGCATTACTATCAGAGGACAGACTTTCAGTAACTTTTAAGTATCCTTTTAAATGTCTTTTTGTTCATCAGTACCATCCTTCTAGATTCCATACTTATGTGTTAATACATGGTATTTGTTTTTCAGACTTAGTCCACTCTGTATATAACAGGCTCTAGGTTCATCCACCTCATTAGAACTGACTCAAATGTGTTCCTTTTTATGGCTGAGTAGTATTCCATTGTATATATGCTTTACCCATTCATCTGTTCATTGACATGTAGGTTGCTTGTATGTGTTAATTATCGTAAACAGTGCTGCAATGAACATTGAGTACACGTGTCTTTTTCAGTTTTGGTTTCTTCAAGGTATATGCCCAGGAGTGAGATTGCTGGGTCATATGGTGGTTTTATTCCTAGTTTTTTAAGAAATCTCCATACTGTCTTCCATAGCTGCTACTGCTAAGTCGCTTCAGTCATGTCCAACTCTGTGCAACCCCATAGACGGCAGCCCACCAGGCTCCCCTGTCCATGGGATTTCCCAGGCAAGAGTACTGGAGTGGGGTGCCATTGCCTTCTCCACTGTCTTCCATAGGGGCTGTATCAATTGACATTCCCACCAACAGTGCAGGAGGGTTCCCTTTTTTCCACACACTCTCCAGCACTTCTTGTTTGTGGATTTTTTTATTATGGCCATTCTGTCTGTCCAGTGTGAGATGACACCTCATTGTAGTTTGATTTCCATTTTCTCTAATAATGAGTGATGCTAAGCATCTTTTATGTTTTTATTAGCCCTCTATATGTCTTCTTTGGAGAAATATCTATTTAGGTACTTTGCCCACTTTTTGATCCAGTTGTTTGTTTTTCTGGTATTGAATTGTATGAGTTGCTTGTATATTTTGGAAATTAATCCTTTGTCAGTTGTTTCAACTGTATTATTTTCTCTCATTCTGAGGGTTGTCTTTTCACCTTGTTTATAGGTTCCTTTGCTGTGCAAAAGCTTGTAGGTTTAATTAGGTCCCATTTATTTATTTTTATTACCATTATTCTAGGAGGTGGATCATAAAGGATCTTGCTATGATTTACGTCATACAGCGTTCTCCCTAAGTTTTCTTCTAAGAGTTTTATAGTTTCTGGTCTTACATTGAGGTCTTTAATCCATTTCGAGTTTATCTTAGTGTATGGTGTTAGGAAGTGTTCTAATTTCATTCTTTTGCATGTAGTTGTCCAGTTCGCCAGCATCACTTATTGAGGAGACTATTTTTTGAATGATACTGTGCCTTATTTCCCAGAATATGTTATACATTGCTAAATGTTTCATATACTATTGAAAATAAATGTATTCTCCTGTGGCTGGATAGAGTATTTTATAAATAACAATTAGGTCAAATCGGCTAGAGTATTAATTCTTCTATATCTTTACTGAATTTCTATTAACTTGTTCTATGAATTACTGAGTGGTAATAACTATAATTGTTAATTTTTCTATTATTTCTTTCAATTTTATGAAGTTTTTCTTCAAGTATTTTGAAGTTCTGCTATCAGATGCATTCACACTTATAACTGTTATATCTTTATATTATACTGATACTTTCATCATTATGAAATCACTACCTTGGTGCACAGTAATGACTGGCACAGTAGTAATGCTTATATCAGGTCTTATTTAATCTTAATATAGCCAATTTAGTTTTCATATGCTTACTGTTTGTACATTACACTTTTACTATTATTCTACTTTTAAGATATTTATATTTAAATCCCATCTTTTATAGTCAAAATATGTGAGAGTCTTGCTTTGTTTAATCTAGGTGACAATATCTATTGATTTAAGTCTGCTTAAATTTAATATAATTATCAATATGGTTGGACCTATCTCTGACAGTTTGCTATTCATCTTTTGTTTGCCTCACTTGCATTTTAGTCCTCTGTTTCTCCTTCTCAACTTCTTTTTTGTTAAATAATTGTTATTATAAAGTTTATTTTCTCTTTTATCACTAAGCAACACTTTAATTTCTGATGAAAATTCTCTTTCTGGCTGGCAGACCACTGTCTTGTCACTGTGTCCTCACATGAGTTTTCCTCAGAATATGTGTAGAGAGAAATAGTGGTTCTCTGGCATTTCTTTTTATAAGGACACTAATTCTGTTGGACAATGGCCCCACCATTACATCTTCATTTGGCCTTAATTACTTCTCAAAGGCACCATCTCCAAATACAGCTACACTGGAAGACAGAGCTTCAACACATGAGTTTGGGCAGGGGGGGAATTCAGGCCATAATAAGACAATATGTTATAGTGACTCTGAAATCTCCTTTCTTCTTCTTAAGATTATTGATTTTGGGTTTTCTTAAGTCACACATGGACTTGCCTGGACTCAAACTAAAATTTGTTCGCTGCACAGTGTGGAAAAAAATGACAACTCTGCCAAGTTTTCTTGGCCTCTAGTTGCTGCTTTTTTAGCCTAGCTCCCATCTTGGTCTCTTCTGTACCTGTTTAGTTTGGATGTCTGCCAAGGAATTTAGCTGAGTTGATGCTCAGATTTTTAAGTTCATCCTTTTGATGGTTTCTTGCCTCCAAGCCCCAGCTAGTAAATTTCCAGTGGCTTTTCTTTTCTAACAGATCAATCTAATAGGGCTACTGTTTTCTGCCACCCAAGCTCTCTGTGGACAGAGATACACTCAATCAAAGGCATAACAAATTCCAGTCTTTCAACAGAATTAATTCTATCTTTCAAGAGACCCATCTCTACTTTCTTCCTGTTTTTGCATCAGAATCCCTGGGGTCATCAGAATACATGCTTACTCTACTGATCATCCAAAACATTTGGACAAAGTATAAACAAAGTATATTCAAAAATTAGATTTTTGGATTTCACCCCTTTTGTTGTACTCCTGCTTCTAAAAGTTTCTCCTAAATATCCAGGGATTTTTCCTGCTTCAAAAGGCATTTAGGCTGAGGTTTTAAAATTTTTTTNAATACATGCTTACTCTACTGATCATCCAAAACATTTGGACAAAGTATAAACAAAGTATATTCAAAAATTAGATTTTTGGATTTCACCCCTTTTGTTGTACTCCTGCTTCTAAAAGTTTCTCCTAAATATCCAGGGATTTTTCCTGCTTCAAAAGGCATTTAGGCTGAGGTTTTAAAAAATTTTTAAAGCCACAAAACTGTACTTTCTACCTACTAGAAAAGTACCTAGTAAACATAGTAGAAATCATTCAGTAGTAAACTTTTCTCAAGTCTCTGCTTGCCTTTGGTCAGTTTCCAGTACCTTCAAATTTCTGCTTTTGCTTTTTTTCTAGTTTCCATAATTCTTTTCTGCGGGAAGAATTGCTTGAACTTGTCACACCACCTATTGTCAATGATCGATTTTACATACAAATCAGATCAAATTGCATAAAACACACACACATACTGGCTTAAAAAATCCAAAACTTTATTTTCTCTTCAACTAGTGTAAGGAACAATACCTCAATATGCTATAAGACTTTATATAAGCTATCCACTGTCTAAATATCTAGCCTCATTTCTTTTGATTTTTCTCCTTATTGACTATACTATAGCCATAATCGGAGAAGGCAATGGCAACCCATTCCAGTACTCTTGCCTGCAAAACCCCATGGACGGAGGAGCTTGGTAGGCTGCAGTCTGTGGGGTCGCTAAGAGTTGGACACAACTGAGCGACTTCACTTTCATTTTTCACTTTCATGCATTGGAGAAGGAAATGGCAACCCACTCCAGTGTTCTTGCCTGGAAAATCCCAGTGACGGGGGAGCCTGNTTTTTTTTTTCCTCTTTCTTGTAAGAAACCATACCGTTCTTTCTTTCTATTATGTCATAAAAATACTAAGGTTATTCCTGCCTTCAGGCCTTTCCAATTATTATTACTTACTTTTAAGGCTTCTTCCTCCAGATTTTAATTTGCCTGCCTTCTTTTCAACATTCAAATCACAGTTCAAGTGCAATCTCTTCAGAGTCTTTCCCAACCAGCCTAGTTGAAGTAATTTTTTTTTCTACTTATTACTATTTAAAGTTTGATTCAATAAAAAGTTTTTTGTTGTTGTTGTTATTTATCTATCTTTCTCAGTAAGAATTTCACCCCTTTGAAGGTATGCACTGTCATTCACTCTTGTATCCTCACTGCCTAGAAGAGTATCTGGCAGCTAAAGGATCCTTAACAAATGGATATTAACTTTAGAAACTGCATAATGTATCAATGTGGATAGAAACAGTTTTAATGATAAACCTTAGTCTTCGTGAGAATAAAAATCTTCCAAATTTATGTTGCAAAACAAGCTTACTTATAGGAGAAAAATGTCAATAATATCAACTGAAATCCATATTGTTTAGTTCAGAGCTGTTTGTTCCCTGCTAACTCCTTGGAGATTTTTACTCTCCAAAATATTTGTATATGAATTTTCACAACAGAACAGTCTCTTCAATTTGAAAAATAGGTTTAAAGGTCATTTTTCCATCACTCAAATTCCTGGAAACAAATCTGTTTACTTGGGAGAAAAACCAAATAGTATCATCTTACCATTAGTCAAAAGACTTGCATTTTTATTAAATGCTATCCAAATGAGGTTTTTTCTTTTCAACCAGACTTTGCAAATTATCACTAGCTCATATGCCCAGAGAACAAAACAAATAATTTAGATAACACAGAAACTCTTCATTATTTTAATATTCAACAGCATCAGAAAAACTATTCCTGAGTGATGAAAAACAATGCGTATTTTTGTTGGTGTGAAGGGCTTTCGTTGACCTTTTCAGACTCAACGATCTGTTTCCCAGAGCACTTCCAGAAACAAAGTGAAAGGCCAGTTTTGAAAATACAGAGTTCTAAATCCTAAGGAAATGTAAGTATAAAATACAGAGTTCTCTTAAAACTTCTTGTTTTTATCAAACCAGTCAATCCTAAAGGAAATCAACCCTGAATAATCATTGAGAGGACTGATGCTGAAACTGAAGCTCCAATACTTTGGCCAACTGATGTGAAGAGCTGACTCACTGGAAAAGACCCTGATGCTGGGAAAGACTGAGGGCAGGAAGAGAAGGGGCAATAGAGGATGAGATGGTTGGATGGCATCACTGACTGAATGGACATGAGTTTGAGCCAGCTCCAGGAGATTGTGAAGGACAGGGAAACCTGGTGTGTTGCAGTCCATGGGGTGGCAAAGAGTCAGACACTACTTAGTGACTGAACAACAACTAAGAGTTTTGGAAATCTTCATTTTTAGTCTTAGTTACAAATAATACAGAGTGATGATGATGCAAGAAAAATAAAATTCAGCTCGTGCTTAGCAACTATGTTCAAGTAGTGTCTTCAGTACAGCCTTTCTCCATTCCCTGCTGCTGACCCTATATGACACTTTCTCCCACTCAGCCTTAAACATCTAGTTTCCCATCCACAATTAATACTCACTCTGAGCATGACTTGCACAAATGAAGCCTCAACTATACACAGCAACTATATGACTTTTTCACCGTAATTTCCTTTTCTACACCCTCTTGTGAATTAGAAAACTTCTCTTGAGAATAATAAAGAGACAGGCTGAGGCACAAGATAACCTTCTTGTTTGTTTGTTTGTTTGTTTAAAAAGCACTTTAACTCACAGTATTAATTATGCTCCTATTTCTAAAACATTTCCTTGTTTCTTGCATTGGCTCCAATTACATATTTCACTCTTACTTTGCCCCTTATTCTCCTCCTTCAATAAAACCACCACTTGTTAAAAATAAAAAATAAAAAACTCTAGAAAATAGTGATCACTCTAATATACCACTTAAAGTTACACTGTATGTACCCATCCCCTATGAAAACAAACGTGGTGGGGGACACAGAATTACTGCTTGAGGAAACGAAATATTTTGTTATCAACTTTAAGACTCATTTACAAACCAAACTTTAATACTTGCTGACACAAAAACTTCAAATCTCTTTTAGAAAGACAAATTTCTCTTTCCTAATTTGCCTTATAGGTTGATTTTATGCCTTCCCTGCCTCATTTGGTTTCTGGTCAGCTCACTCTAGAACATGATGACAACATGATAGCCACATACAGCTGTGGCTTAACCATTACACAAACGGACTGCCTTGGAATGCCGACTTGGCTTTGTCACGGACATGCTCTGAAGCTTTCTAATCATAGAACGGGCCACAGATGGAAACCCCAGACCGGGCATAGGCCTGTGGGTCTGTAGGACTTCAAAGTGCTAGAGTTTAAAATCCTCTGCTTGAGAACCAAATGCTACAGGGCAGGAAATCCACACTAAATAAAATCAGAGGGAAGAGAATATTGCCAACATGCAGTTACCTTAGGACTGATTCTCATTTTATAATCCCATCAGGTACAGTATAGAATCCATGATAATCTCCTTTCATAGGCTGAAAGAGGCACCACCTTTTTCTTTAATCTCCATGGTAGTATTTATATAAAATATAAGACTTTTAAAGGAGTTTGTTGTCAAGATAACAATACTATGTGATATTAATATAATATTATGAGTTAAGATGACATTGGAGAGTTGATAATCTGTGAGATTATATGACAAATATTAAATCAACAACCAAGAAACTCAAGGGTTTCATAAATTCGACCCTTTAACATACACTTATTCTGGTGAACTCCCTTACTACAGTAGGAAACTTCAGATGAGCCTTCTTCTGGGTGTCGGGGTTCCTCTCTGACACTGATGAAGTGCCTGACCAAAGGGGCCCAAAGGAGTCTGCATAGATAGTAAGTTTCAAACAATGACATCAAGTCCTCTCCGTGGGGAAGGGATACAGGACTGAGATCCTCATCACTTCAGGAGTGATGATAAGTAGTGGACACTGGAATAGCAAGTATATCCGTTTATTAGATTGTCTGCTGGCAGGTGGAGGACCTGGGGACTTTCCCTGACTACCTAAATATGGTAGACAATGTTAAGGTTCCTCAACGTCTTGAACTTTCCTAAAGCCTTCAGAGAAAGTCAGCCAGTAGGAGAAAATAGAAAACTTAAACTTCATTAGTCTTACTCTCCACCTCAAATTCAGCCAGAACCATGAGTGATTTTAATATCCATGAAGAAGAATTACACAAAGTCCAGTCTAAGGATTCTTAAATTGTTTTAACTTAATTATCTTAACTTTGGCTCTATTNAGCCTTCAGAGAAAGTCAGCCAGTAGGAGAAAATAGAAAACTTAAACTTCATTAGTCTTACTCTCCACCTCAAATTCAGCCAGAACCATGAGTGATTTTAATATCCATGAAGAAGAATTACACAAAGTCCAGTCTAAGGATTCTTAAATTGTTTTAACTTAATTATCTTAACTTTGGCTCTATTTCAGCCACCCACCTGAGATCAGACGTTATTCAAAGCAGCTCTCTCTGACATCTTTAGCATTAATATCCTGCTTTCTGACCACAACCCTTAACTCTTCCAGCTTCCTTGTGTATTTTAATCCATTTTCGTTTTAACCTCATTGGCAACAGAGTCCGTGGTTAAGTGTGTGGGCTCTTAAATCAGTCTGCTTGGATCCACATCTGGATCAGTTGCCTCCTAGCTGTGTACTTAGATAGGCCTCCACTTCCTCATCTGAAGAAAATGGAAATATTATAATCTAGCAGATACTCATGCCCACCTAACGAAGATAAAACAGGGCAATGTGAATATTCAGCATAGTAAAAGGTATGGAACATATTACGTCTAAATAAATGGTAGCTATTTATTTATTATTAAATAGCTATTTACTTATGCACATTTATTTATTCCTTTTGAAAGTATCTATTTATCTGGCTGTATCTGGTCCTAGTTGTGGCACACAGNTTGCCTGGGAAATCTCATGGACAGAAGAGCCTGGTGGGCTACAGTTCATAGTGTTGCAAAAGAGTCAGACACACCTTAGCAACTAAACTACCACCAAAGGTACTCTTAGTCCATAGATCAGAATTCAGAGTTCTGTGTTGAAGATTAGCAGGAGATAGTATCAAACTATTGGGTTGGCATAAAACTTCATTTGAGTTTTTCTATAATATTTTATGAAAAAATCCAAATGAACTTTTGGGCCAACCCAATACATCAGCTACCCTGTCGCCCGGATGGAATGAGAAAATCAATCCTTGTTCCCTTCCTTGGATCCTGAAACTGTGGCTGTGTTTGTCTGCTGAGGGAAGAGAGTGGGAAGCAAAAGAGAGATTTTTGTGAAAGCAGAAGGACCCAGAGCAGCATCTCCGAATATTAAAGGGGCACAGTCACTCATAATGGCTTCCTGGGTGTGTCTTCTGTTTCGAAATCTATAGCTCTGCACTGTCACTTAATGTCCTCTATAGTTTCTTAATGCTTATTTTGGTTCATTGTTGTAATTCATCTCCAAGGGATGAAGCTGAAGAAGGTTATTCTGGTAAGATTCTTTTTCAACATCTGGTTTCCTATAGCTCTTTGATGTTTACTTTTTTTTTTTTCTCTCACCTTTGAATTAGTGTATTTGCTTCCTTGAAACCAACAATTTTTTGGATATTGCAATAAAATAAAATATTTGCTTCCAAAATCTTCTCTTTTACCCATCTCATGTTTCTTCCCCTTGCCCATCCCAATAAACATGAAGACAGCCTCAGCAATGAATCCTTCAAAGAAGGTACGTCAATAATTGATCAACCAATTTATACTTCTGCTTTAGTCATTCTGATTAAGACCCTATTTATTCACTCTGAGTAAGACCCTAGGAGATGAAAATCTTTATGAGGACTCAAAATGAGTTCAAAAAACCATGTATGAATCAAAACTGAACTGATATCTTAGAAACAGGGAAAAGGGAACAAAAACAGAATGGAGAATCTGGCCTTTCAAGAAAAGGGATGAGTTTAATGAGAAAGTTTCCAGGGCATCCTCTGTTGGAGAAAGTACATGGAGGTAAGGATAAAGGTATATATGTTGGGATACAATGACTAACCCTGTTTGGAGGAAATCGATTTTATTACTGAAAGTGAAGGCACTTTATGGAAGAAGATTGCATCACTATTGACTCTTGGGATCCCATAGACTATAGCCCACCAGGCTCCTCTGTCCATGGAATTTTCCAGGCCAGAATACTGGAGTGGGCAGCCTTTCCCTTCTCCAAGGGATCTTCCAGACCCAGGGATCAAACCTGGATCTCCTGTGCTGCAGACAGTCTCCTGCATTGCAGATACATTCTTTACTGACTCAGCCACCAAGGAATTTTATTGAGGAGCTGTGAGAAGAAAGTGTTATGGATTATAGATGATCTTGAAGCTCATACTAAAAAGCATGGCTTTACATAATAGACAACTTATACAAGCATACCTTGTTTTCTTGTGCTTCACTTTATCTGTTTCACAGATACTGAATTTTTTGCAAATTGAAGGTTTGTGGCAATCCTGAGTTGAGCCAGTCTATCAGCACCATTTTTTCCAACAGCTTTTGTTCACCTTATGCCTGTGTCATATTTTGATAATTCTCATAATAATTGCAAATTCTTTCCTTATTATATTTGTTATGGTGACCAGTGATATTTAATGCTACTAGTGCAAAAGCCTTACTGAAGGCTTGATGATGGTTAGGACTTTTTAACAAAGTATTTTTTAACTAAAGTTATATAGGTTTTTTTAGACATAATGCCATTACACATTTAGTAGGCTACAGAATATTTCAAATATAACTTTTATATGCACTGAGAGAACAAAAAATTTGTGTGACTCCCTTTATTGCAATATTCACTTTCTTGTGATGATCTGAAATGGAACCCACAATATTTTTGAGGTTTGTCTTCATCCTTCACAATAGTTTAAGAAATAATGTGTCATAGCAGAATTATTATATTTACACTGAACTGGTGATGAATTAAAGAATGAAAAGGGGAAATAAGGTTCAAGAAAGCTCATTAGAAAGATGTTACAAGAACCTGGCTATGGGGTAATGGACCCTGAATTAGGGTGGTGCTGAAAATGGAGAAGAGAGTATGTCAAGAAGAAAAATTCAGGAAATAAAAATAATAATGGGGTAACAGGGTTATGGGAAGGCAAAAATATGAGGAGTTGAAGACATTTCAAAGCATAAAGGAATTTTCGTACAAATGACAGAAATGAAAACAGTGGGGTGGGACTCACATCACAGGATTTGTGCCAATTCATATCATTCTTGCTAATCTAATTTTTGGTTCTTTAAGTAGCTTCCCTGGTGGCTTACCTGGTAAATAATACACCTGCAAGACTGCCATCAATGAAGGCGACACAGGTTTGATCCCTGGATCGGGAAGATCCTCTAGAGAAGGAAATAGCAACCCACCCCAAAATTCTTGCCTGGAAAAACCCAAGGACAGAGGAGCTTTGTGGGCTACAGTCCATGGGGTTGGAAGAATCAGACACAACTGAACAACTCAACCACCAAGTAGATAAAAAGATTTTGTTGTACTAACTTAGAAGTAATGAAAATAAAAAGCCTTTCCTGGCCACTCATGTAAAAGACAGTGTTTACATAAAGAAATACAAAAGGGTTTTCAGGAAATCCTAAAATGGTATTTTCCAATACAGAGTTGTATATTTCCACTACTCAGCAGACAGGTCTCTCAAAACAAAAATTAAATTTTAGTCTTATTTAGATGACATTAAAATTCATCATATATTTCTAACGATTGTTTTCACTCAACTTCGAATAAAAAAAACAAATGTGTGTATGTGTATGTATTTTCCATAGTTTCTTCTGGCTCTACATACATAGCCTCTGAGTTTTAACAGTTCTTTTGAAGTCTAATTGGAGTAGGCAATGCACTGTGTTCACCGATATCATTTTGAAACTGTCTGACCCGTTATTACATAAAGATGAGCGTTTCACTTAATAAAGACTTAGAGTAACACAATTTGTTACACCATAATTAAAGATGGACACATCTGTTCCATTTTAATTCAAACCCTTTGAACATAATTACATAAAGCTGCAAGAAGAGAAATTCTGTCTTAGAAATTTACTATCAAAAAAAAATCATTCTGTCTACAGAAACTACATGGGCAAAGGACAAATTGTAAAATGAACTCAAATCAATGTCTCTCCTTCTGTATCAAAGCATGCAATACAGCTAAGATCCCAGATTAAAGTACTGTCCCCATATGAAAACCATAATTTGTTAAGGAAACCCAGGTGAAGGCCAATTATTATGGAAAGTATTAGCATTCCATCCCCGTGGAGAGGTACTATCTTTATATATTCTCCTAGCCCATAGATACATAAAAAAGGAGGGAACAAATACTAAAATAGTTGAAAGGAAAACAAACAGAAGATATTCAACATTTATGTGTTACCTTTAAACTTGCTACTACATTCTAAATTTTCAATCATAATAATTTCATAGACTTTGCTTAAAAATAGTGTATCTTCTTGATAAGGACCAAACTATTTTATCCAAAATAGTTTTTAGGTTAACAGTAATCAGATGTATAAATAAAGAAAGCAGAAGTAAGGGAAACCTATGATTTCGGAATAAATTCTGAGCATTTAATGACATGAGTTAAATGGCAAACCATGCACACAAATATCCCTGAAATGTAGGCTGTTAGTCTGTTTTATTTATGTTTCCATATCCTAAAGATGGCTTAATGAGGAGACGCAATCAGGATTAGCTAAGCAGTGAGAAGTTGGAGGGAACAGGGTGGCAGTAAGATTTATATAAATATTTGCAGAGACTGGGAAGAGCAGATGCTCCTATAATCCAGACAATGTGTGTGCACTTCATTTTAAAATAAAATAAAACAGTTGAAAGCCAAAATATAATTAATCAGAGGAAATGCTTTAATCAACATCTTCCAAATCCTTAAGCTCTGCTGAAAAGATTAAAGAAACATAAAAGAAATTAAAATATGATATTCAAAAGGAAACTAGAATTGGTCTATTCCTGATGTTCTTTTATTTCAGATGTGGGATTGAGCATGCAATTAATATGTGTTTCGGACTGTCACCAACTAGTGAAATTTCCTAGGTGTTTAAGATACTAAATAAATCACCTAAAACTTACTGTATAATTTACAATGTAGCAATGATAGTTTTCTCTCTTCATTATTAATTTATCATGAAAAATGTGTATGCATGCCCTTATTTCCTGTAGTTCTACGCAGAGACCTCAAGGAGAAAGCAGTTTAAATGAGTATCAATTTTATATTCACAGGTTACCTACAAAGATGAAAAAGAAGTTGCACATCAAGAAAGAAGTATATCAATCTATGCAGATATCCAACATGAATCATATAGACCCAAAACAAGCGTTATTAACTTTAAATTCAGCTTTGGACTCTGTTTTTCTAAATTCAGGGTCTCTCTTGTGTTATTTCTGTTGTTTTCTGCCCAAGATTTGATGAACTACTCGATATGAACCTATAATTATTACTAAAGCTCAGAGAAGAACAATTTAAACAGAAGATTTCAAAACAATGTCGCAAGGAAATAAAAAGCACATGCATTCATGGCAAATTCAAAATATACTAATATTTAAAGCTCAGAGCACTTGCTCTTTCCACAAACAAAATTTTGTTGATGACAGGAGTCACTTCACATATTCATATATAACACCAGAATATTATAAGCAGTTTTTAAACATAAAATTAGCTCCTATAGACAGTTAACAGCTTAGCACTATTAATTGCGAGAAAATATTTGAAACAGAACTTGAGCCTGATTATAATTTCTGGTAGAAATTTTATAAGTTTCTACTAAAATTTTACTACACATTCTCTAGCACTCTGAATTAGAATTCATGAAATCTTAAAAAAATTATTCTTACAAGAACGCTGCTGAAATTATTATTACTGAAGTGCCATGAATCAGAATTTTTTATATTTTCCCTCCTAAAAATAAATGTTAATGATAAAAAGACTAGTATATCTGAGAGATCTATTGTGAAATCTAGACTGGGAAAGCGAAAACAGCTATGTGGCCGTTTTTTTCTCTGTTCTATCACTGTTATGGTAACTTTGAAGGGCATATACGTGGCACTTATTTTCTTCTTATATACTACTTGCTTTATATTCTGTTCTAACAAAGAACAAAATATCAAACAGCTAGTATATAACTGAAAAGAAGATATAAAGATTCTTGACTCAGTCTCTAGATGGCTTTTGGCATTTGTTTCATAATTTATGTGCAATGGCCCTTTAATTCTCAAATCACTGACCCCGTGTGGTGAGTTTACTATTATTAAAATAGTCCATATTTTACTTTCGGAAAATAATTCTGAAAAGTTACCCTGTTGGATTTACACATCAATGCTAATCTATCAAATAAGGTTGTGTTATTCAAATTAATGATTTCACATAGCAAACTCAACTAAAGATTTGTAACCAAGCCCAATAATCATGTTTATTAAGAATATGGTCATTTCTGTCAACACATTCACTGGAGTGATAAGAAGCAGAGAGTAGTCACAAGAATGTTCCCTTTATTCTGTCTCCTTTTTCTCTATTCTTATCTGTACACGACAGAGAGAGACACAGAGTTTAATTATTGTGGTTGTTGAATATCATTATCATCATCATCCAAGTTTATCACTTGGCATAAGGAAATCAGAAATTAATTTCTGTTGGGGATGCTGAGGCTAGGACCCAATATCTGGAAATCCAAGTCTCATCTCTGCCATTATGTTGCATTGTAATCATCTGTAGGGTTAAGGAGACTGGTATAAGGACATGTCACCCCAAGGCACTTGTACCCTGGGCATTGTCTGCAGCAAGTCAAGATATGAATATAACTAACTATGTATGAAAATCATGCATAAATCTGTAACTGTGATGTCTGATAAGACATCCCCTAACCAAATATAACTATTAAAATATAAAGAAATCAACAGGAAATAAATTTAAATTTTCATTTCTCATTCATTGAAGCCAAATTTCAAGTGTTCATAGCCCCACTAGTAGTGGCTTCCCATAAGAAAGAAAATTCTTCATAAATGATTAGTTTTTGTAAATTGGGAAAATACACATCAAAATGATCAATGTACAAAATTATCACCCTGTTCCAAATAAGAAATGGATGTAGCAGAGTCATTTACAAAATTGTGGTTCTTTCTAACTGTGGTTCTAACATTTTTTTTTTCCCTGACAATGGCGCAAGACATGCAAATGACTCTGTTTCCCTTTTAATAAGAAATTCTGAGTATATACATGAACTGTGAAATTCCAGATGTTCAAGCTGGTTTTAGAAAAGGCAGAGAAACCAGAGATCAAATTACCAACATCCATTGGATCATGGAAAAAGCAAGAGAGTTCCAGAAAAACATCTATTTCTGCTTTATTGACTATGCCAAAGCCTTTGACTGTGTGGATCACAATAAACTGTGGAGAATTCTGAAAGAGATGGGAATACCAGACCACCTGACCTGCCTCTTGAGAAACCTGTATGCAGGTCAGGAAGCAACAGTTAGAACTGGACATGGAACAACAGACTATTTGGTTCCAAATAGGAAAAGGGGTATGTCAAGGCTGTATATTGTCACTCTGCTTATTTAACTTATATGCAGAGGACATCATGAGAAACGCTGGTCTGGATGAAGTACAAGCTGGAATCAAGATTGCCAGGAGAAATATCAATAACCTCAAATATGCAGATGACACCACCCTCATGGCAGAAAATGAAGAACTAAAGAGCCTCTTGATGAAAGTGAAAAAGGAGAGTGAAAAAATTGGCTTAAAGGTCAACATTCAGAAAACAAAGATCATAGCATCCCGTCCCATCACTTCATGGCAAATAGATGGGGGAACAATGGAAACAATGGCAAACTTTTATTTTGGGGGCTCCAAAATCACTGTAGATGGTGACTGCAGCCATGAAATTAGAGATTCTTACTCCTTGAAAGGAAAGTTATGACCAACCTAGACAGCATATTTAAAAGCAGAGACATTACTTCGTCAACAAAGCTCCATCTTGTCAAGGCTATGGTTTTTCCAGCTGTCATGTATGGATGTGAAAATTGGACTATAAAGAAAGCTGAGTGCCGAAGAATTGATGTTTTTGAACTGTGGTGTTGGAGAAGACTCTTGAGAGTCCCTTGGACTGCAAGAAGATCCAACCAGTCCATCCAAAAGGAAATCAGTCCTGAATATTCATTGGAAGGATTGATGCTGAAGCTAAACTCCAAAATTTTGGCCACCTGATGCAAAGAATTGACTCATTTGAAAAGCCCCTGATGTTGGGAAAGATTGAAGCGGGAGGAGAAGGGGATGACAGAGGATGAGATGGTTGGATAGCATCACTGACTCAATGGACATGAGTTTGAGTAAGCTCTGGGAGTTAGTGATGGACAGGGAGGCCTGGTGTGCTTCAGTCCATGGGGTCGCAAAGAGTCAGACACAACTGAGTGACTGAACTGAATTAAACAATACTAAAGCATGTCTTAGTGGTCATGCAAACCTCACAAAACATATACCCATATAATATTGTAGCAAAGATTTATTTCAAAGATTGTTTACTATGGCATATTACTTCTGATACTAAAAAAAGAAACAATCATACACAAATAGACCACAAACCTCTTTTCAAATAAAGATAATCAAATAAAAACTAACTCAAAAATTAGTATATTCATACTAGTATATAGGCAAGCAATCTTAGAATGATCTAAAAGTCTAGTGACTTGGATTTAACAACACTTAAAGACATGATTTTATATAATACTCTATGAAGAAAGAAAAGAAAATAAATTCACATACTAGTATATGAGTAATTATAGAGTATCAGCATTGTTTTCAAACATACTAAAATGTATACATTCAGATAAATGTTACCCAAGGAGTTACTTTTCAGAAAAATGAATTGCCCTTTTACAGTCTCTGAAATATTCACATTGATAACATTAGTGGTGTCTATCATAATATACTGAATAACTGTTTTGCTTTTTAAAATAATTTAATGTCATCCCTTGGACTGCAAGGAGATCCAATCAGTCTATTCTGAAGGAGATCAGCCTGGGATTTCTTTGGAAGGACTGATGCTAAAGCTGAACTCCAGTACTTTGGCCACCTCATGCGAAGAGTTGATTCATTGGAAAAGACTCTGATGCTGGGAAGGATTGGGGGCAGGAGGAGAAGGGGACGACAGAGGATGAAATGGCTGGATGGCATCACTGACTCGATGGGCGTGAGTCTGAGTGAACTCCGGAAGGTGGTGATGGACAGGGAGGCCTGGTGCTGCGATTCATGGGATCGCAAAGAGTCAGACACGACTGAGCAACTCAACTGAACTGAACTGAAAGCCAAATTTGGGTTGTAATTTCTGATTATAATCAAGGTGAAACTATAAAATAATACTGTGGGAGTAATAATAAAGAAGTAGCATTTACTGGATATCCATGAAATATCAAGAGGTGTTGAGTATTTAACATAATTACTCTAGTTTTTGTAATTATTGCCCCAAGTCACAGATGAGGAAACAACTATTTGTAGAAGTTCATAACTTGCTTAATATAACATGGCAGACATGTTCCTTGTCCCAGAACAAGGATTCAGACTTTAATCTAGCTAGAGCAACTCTGTGATGCTAAGGTTAATTCTCAATGAGAAATTCTAAAAATTGGGTTTTTATTTATAATTATTATAACTTCCACAACTTCAGTTAAACTTGTAACATGATCCAGATCAATATCTAATATATATTTTATGATGTGATTTTTTTAAAGGAAAATAAACTATGAACCCAATTATTTCTCCAAATACATATTATTTTTAATGTAGAAAAACAATAAAACTCTTCAGTAAAAACCTTCAAATAATTATTTATAATTAAATATTAAATCATTTGGTATAATTTTCATAAATTAACATGGATACTTTAATTTTAATTGACTAGTAAATATGTTCTCATATAAATTTACAATGTGAAAATGTAGAGAAAATCATTTGATTATAAATTTTAGTTTACAAAAGACTATAAAAAATTTGATATAAAATATTAAATTTACAAACATTGATTCCAAAGTTTTAGTTTTTGAAGTTTATGAAATAGCATATTTTATCTTTCATATATAACTTAGAATATGTCCTATATACAGTTCAATAAGACAAAGGTTCATATAAATATCATGTACCATTGAATACTATCAGTCAAGTACATAATACTAAGATAAAGCTGTCAGGTGCACACTAGGCAAAGTGGAATCATTAGAGAGTTTGTATCAATTAAGAAAGTTCAACTAGTTATTTAAATACTTGAGTCTATTCATTAGCCTGATTCAGAAAGCTGAAAGAAATCACCAAAATGTAGTTATACCCAACTTGGTGCTTGACTCTTCGAAAGCCCCACAGGTCATGACTGAACAAATAGCTCCTGATCACCAGAACCAGTGATATCTTAGAAGAATATAGAGAAGAGCTCTTGGTATTTAAGATGCTGTAATTTTTAAAAAGTAAAAAGATTTGAAGTGGCAACTATTAATTGAGAAACAATGCCCATGAATCAGCATAAAATACATGGGAACTAGTTAGTTTCCAAAAACATGTACATTAAACTTTCCAAAAAAATTGGTGGATGTTATAAATCTTAAATTCAGTCTCAAAAGCAATGTTAACAAGTACATTCCATTCTTACTTAGAGGTTTCCTTTCTAAAGATGTCTTAACCCATTTAATCAAGCTCCTAAATACTACTGCATGGCAGGCAATTAAGACTCTGTAAGTATTCAGAATATACATCTGTGGACCCATTTCTTTTGAGACAAGAAAAGAAAATTACTTAGCTGTAATTCTTACTCTCGATGAATTGTAATTACAATGACTCTAAACCTTTTGAACTCAAGTGCTTCTCCAGTGCATTTGAGATTAAAAAAAAAATTCCATCTTGTGAATTTTAAATCATTCAATGTCCTCACAAATAGGTGAATCCAACTTCTAATTTCTAAAGTCCAGTGTATATCTAAATATACAAGCTATACATCTCACAATAGGCAGATGGAGACAGTTATAATGATGACCCAAAAGATCAAGAAGAAAAGTTCAAAAAAAATTTACTGCAGCAGGTCTAAATAAAATGTCTCTCCACTTAAGGAAACAAGCATAAGTTCTCACCCCCATAATTGGAAGCTGTTCTGGTTAACATTCCTTTTCCCCCCAAATTATATGGTTCACCAATGTGCAAAGATTTATAAAGAGTACTGAATTTAGCCTGAAAATAATTTAACTATGGATGATTCAGAACTTCCTTCAGCAGTTTTTCCCTGTCCCAAGCATCACCATTAAATACACACATCATTATTATTATGCGATCTTATAGGAGCAGAGTGTGTGTGTGCTTAGTTTCTCAGTAGTGTCCAACCCTTTGTGGCCTCATGGACTGTAGCCCTACAGGCTCCTCGGTTCATGGGATTCTCCAGGCAAGAATACTGGAGTGGGTAGTCATTTCCTACTGCAGGGTGTAGGTGCATAGTCCATAGGAAACAGAGTTTTCTATTTAGAATATATGTAGGAATAAATTTGCTTTTAGTTTACTTAATGGACGTTTATCTCTCAATCATGAAATAAGAAATCTGAAATGAAATGTAGCCATCGACACTTTTTAGATGTTGGGTTCACAGATCAACAAGCCTTCAGTATGCTGCTGCTGCTAAGTCACTTCAGTCATGTCCAACTCTGTGAGACCCCATAGACAGCAGCCCACCAGGCTTCACTGTCCCTGGGATTCTCTAGGCAAGAACACTGGAGTGGGTTGCCATTTCCTTCTCCAATGCAGGAAAGTGAAAAGTGAAAGTGAAGTCGCTCAGTCGTGTCTGACTCTTGGCGACCCCATGGACTGTAGCCCACCAAGCTCCTCCGTCCATGGGATTTTCCAGGCAAGAGTACTGGAGTGGGGTGCCATTGCCTTCTCCGAACCTTCAGTATAGACAGAAATAATAACCTGCATGTGCACACGGACACACACATAAAATCTTGTGTAGCACAAAAAGACTTTAACATGTCTTTAAAGATATAGCCGCTATGTAGCCAAGAACTCACCAACACACTCCGCCAGCTGAAACTTCCTTCTCATCACTCTAGTTGGGGTGACTCCTGAGTCTNTCAGTATAGACAGAAATAATAACCTGCATGTGCACACGGACACACACATAAAATCTTGTGTAGCACAAAAAGACTTTAACATGTCTTTAAAGATATAGCCGCTATGTAGCCAAGAACTCACCAACACACTCCGCCAGCTGAAACTTCCTTCTCATCACTCTAGTTGGGGTGACTCCTGAGTCTTCATTTAATTTTCACCAGTGAGGAAAGAAATGTCCAAGATCTCCATTACTCCATTGCTTGAATCCTTGGTGTCATGAAAATGTCCTACCCTCACTGCTGGAAGGTGAGGGTGGGGAGTGTGATTAGGGGGCTGTTTCCACTCCCACCTTCAGGCCCACTTCACAATGGGAGATGTGTTCCAGAATCTTGGGTTGGAAATTAGAATTAAGTTTTCCCATAAAAATAAGAGTCTGAATATCTAAAACTTCCCATATAACTAGTATTATAATTCAGTTACATAATATGATTTTGTGGTCTGGCCAGGATAAACTACCTCATATAATATCAATATTATTAGAAAAAGACATTTGGAGCTTTAAAAAAATTGAAAAATCAGTTTTTTTAAATATATATTGTCCATAATAAGGATAATGTTAATAAATTAAGAGCACAAAGGAATAAATCAAGGTTAGCACTCTGTAAAATCATAGATTTTTACATAATTTTTGGAGGACATACTTTTCCAATACTTTGTGTTAACAAACGTACAAATTAAGAATAGTTAAGTTTAGGGAGTAGAGAATTTTGCCCAGGGTAAAGGAGACATGAGAATTCAAGTCATATATTCATGTGGTGATTTTTTTTTAAATTCTAATTCAAGTGGCTGAATTTTGTTCTGTTTGTTTTTATTTTCTACAGACCTGGTAATACTGGACAAATATCTTCCTTTTTATCCAAAATAATCACTTTTATTTTGGTTTTTACTAGATGATGCTAATTAGCATATTTGCCCAACAAAACAAACTTTCTCTTGACCCCACTCTTCACATTAACCACTATTCATTTCTTTCTTCCCTATACAGCAAAACTATGTGAAAGAGTTGCCTTTACTTATAATTTCTAATTCCTGTCTTTTCATTCTCTGTTAAACTCACTCCAATCAAACCTAAAGCTCACCCTTCTACCAAACCTTTTCCTGTCAAGACTATTACTGATGTCCTTGTTCAATCCAATGGTTAGTTTCCTGCCCATTATCCTATCCTCCTGCCCAAGGATAGGATAGTTTCCTATCCTTGATAGGATAGCAACACTTGACTCAGACGATCATTTCCTCCTTATTGATTCCTTTTCCAGTTTTTGTTTTATCTCTCTAACTTCATCTAGTTTCTTGGCTACTCTTCCCAATCTACTTCCTTAGAGACCTTATATGCTATAGTTCCAGGACTTTATGTTAATACTTTGAAGACTGTTCCACCACTGTCTTGTGGCGTCTATGATTTCTAATTAGTTCACAGTTTTATGAATCATCAATCCCCTGTAGATAAGAACTTTTTTCTTTCTTGCTACTTTCAAGATATTCTCTTTACCTTTGATTTTCAGAAGTTTGACAATGATGTGACCAGACATAGTATCAATTATATCTACCTTGGTCTGAATTTGCTTAGCTACCTGAATCAGTAGTATATCTTTCATTAGATTGGAGAAATTTTCAATCATTTCTTTTTTCTGGGTTATTCTCTTTCTTCGCACCTGGACTCCAAAAACAGTCGTATTAGACATTTTTGTATTGCCCCCAGATTTTAAATATCTATTCAAATTTCTTAATTTTTATTTTTTGCTTTTTCAGATTGAATAATTTCTACAGATCTTTCTTCAAATTCACTGATTTTTTCCTTTGCCATCTCCATTCTGCTGTTAACCCACCCAGGGAATTTTTAATACAGATACTGTGTTTTTTAGTTCTAGAATTTTCATTGGATTCTTTTTTTATGTTTTCTATTTTTCTGATGAGAAATATATTTTCATTTATTATAAGCATCTTTACCTTATGATGCATAATTAAAATAGCAAGTTTAAAATCCTTATCTGCTAATTTCAACATCTGCATTATTTCAGATTGGCCTCATTATTGTTATTTTTCTTTAGAGTGGTCACATTTTCCCGATTAATATGTTAAGCAATTTCAGATTATAATCAGAACATTGTCAGTGACATGTTGCAGAGAAGAATCTCTACTTCATATACAAAATATTCTATCTCACTCTTCCAAAGAGTGGAATATTTGTTTAATCGGATACTTAATTTTTAATATAAATTTATTTACTTTAATTGGAGGCTAATTACTTTACAATATTGTATTGGTTTTGCCANACATTGTCAGTGACATGTTGCAGAGAAGAATCTCTACTTCATATACAAAATATTCTATCTCACTCTTCCAAAGAGTGGAATATTTGTTTAATCGGATACTTAATTTTTAATATAAATTTATTTACTTTAATTGGAGGCTAATTACTTTACAATATTGTATTGGTTTTGCCATACATTAATTGGATACTTAATTTAATTGAACTCAAACTACAAACTGTCTCACCAGAGATAGCTTAAATATCAGTTTCTTATCTTGTTCTTAAAAGAAATCTTTCTTAGTCTTGTATGGTTCAAGTTGATACTTGAAGACCTTTGAGAGTTTATACATAGAGAGTAGGGCTCCCTACTCTGGCTCTGTTTCCCCATTACTTTGTACTCTCTGTGGTTGCCCCAAACTCTTATCTACTGATTCTTCAGGCCAGAGAAACTTAAGCTTTCTATTGTAGTTTAAAATATTCCTTTCAGGAACTACTGAAGATGGCACTCAAGCTAAAAGCTGTAGAAAATGAGGATCTCACTCAATGCCAATTATTTTCTATTTTCTTCCATAATCTGCCTGTTTTGGTAACTTCCCAGCGCCTTTGAGTAGTTGTTTTCAATATTTTGCTTAGAGTATATTGTCCTTATTTGCAAGATGAAGGCCTGCTAGATTACTAAAACATTCAAATGGAGAACTGTTGCAGGAAGGGGGACCCCTCCCAGGCCCAAAACTGGGCTCTTGTCTAACACTCGGAAGTAAATTGTCTGAGGAGACACAGGTGCTGACAAAGGAAGAGATTTTATTAGGAAAGGGTACCCAGGTGGAGAGCAGTAGGGTAAGGGAAGCCAGGAGAACAGCTCTGCCAGTCTCTGGTAGTCTCAGGTTTTATAGTGATGGGATTATTTCTGGGTTGTCTTTAGCCAATCATTCTGACTCAGAGTCCTTCCTGGTGGTGCACACCTTGTTCGGCCAAGACGGATGCCAGAGAAGAATTCTGGAAGGTGGTTGGACGTGTGGTGTCTCCTTTTGACCTTTTCTGAACTCTTCCGGTTGGTGGTGGCTTATTAGTTCCATGTTCCTTACCAGGACCTCCTGTCGTAAAACTACTCATGCAAATGGTTACTATGGTGCCTGGCCAGGGTGNCACCTTGTTCGGCCAAGACAGATGCCAGAGAAGAATTCTGGAAGGTGGTTGGACGTGTGGTGTCTCCTTTTGACCTTTTCTGAACTCTTCCGGTTGGTGGTGGCTTATTAGTTCCGTGTTCCTTACCAGGACCTCCTGTCGTAAAACTACTCATGCAAATGGTTACTATGGTGCCTGGCCAGGGTGAGTGGTTTCAGTCAGTGTGCTTCCCCTAACAGAACTAGCCCTCAATTCAGCCTCTTAATTTTAAATATTATCTATATGCTTAAAATTTCTTAATAAATATCTCTAATTAAGATCTTCCTGGCTTATAAGTCTAACAGCAAACTCAACATTCCAAGTGGCTGTGAGATAGATATCCTAAACTTAATATACTCAAGATCAATCTCTTTATATTTCCTCCAACCCCAAACTTGTTTATCAGGCAGCCTTCCCCATCTCCACTGCATCCTTCTGGTAACTCAGGACAGAAAACTTTGTAATTCTCTTGACTACTTCCTTTCTTTCATATCCTTAACTGATACAGTAGGCAACCCTATTAGTGCTGTGCTCTGTTGCTAAGTCGTGTCTCTTTTGTGACCCCACTGACTGTAACCCTCCAGGCTCCTCTGTCCACGGAATTTTCCAGGCAAGAATACTGAGGTGGGTTGCCATTTCCTTCTCCAAGGGATCTTCCTGACCCAGGGATCGANTTCTTTCATATCCTTAACTGATACAGTAGGCAACCCTATTAGTGCTGTGCTCTGTTGCTAAGTCGTGTCTCTTTTGTGACCCCACTGACTGTAACCCTCCAGGCTCCTCTGTCCACGGAATTTTCCAGGCAAGAATACTGAGGTGGGTTGCCATTTCCTTCTCCAAGGGATCTTCCTGACCCAGGGATCGAACTCACATATCCTGTGTCTCCTGCATTGACAGGAAGATTCTTACCCACTGAGCCATCCAGGAAGCCCCAATCTTATTTAGTGCCACTTTTAAAATATGTTCATAATTGAATCACGTGTTCTCACCTTTACGATGGCCACTGTCATCCCTTGCCTGGATTGTAGCAATAACCTTCTAACAGCTCTNACGGATGCCAGAGAAGAATTCTGGAAGGTGGTTGGACGTGTGGTGTCTCCTTTTGACCTTTTCTGAACTCTTCCGGTTGGTGGTGGCTTATTAGTTCCATGTTCCTTACCAGGACCTCCTGTCGTAAAACTACTCATGCAAATGGTTACTATGGTGCCTGGCCAGGGTGGGTGGTTTCAGTCAGTGTGCTTCTCCTAACAGAACTAGCCCTCAATTCAGCCTCTTAATTTTAAATATTATCTATATGCCTAAAATCTCTTAATAAATATCTCTAATTAAGATCTTCCTGGCTTATAAATCTAATAGCAAACTCAACATTCCAAGTGGCTGTGAGATAGATATCCTAAACTTAATATACTCAAGATCAATCTCTTTATATTTCCTCCAACCCCAAACTTGTTTATCAGGCAGCCTTCCCCATCTCCACTGCATCCTTCTGGTAACTCAGGACAGAAAACTTTGTAATTCTCTTGACTACTTCCTTTCTTTCATATCCTTAACTGATACAGTAGGCAATCCTATTAGTGCTGTGCTCTGTTGCTAAGTCGTGTCTCTTTNTCCCCATCTCCACTGCATCCTTCTGGTAACTCAGGACAGAAAACTTTGTAATTCTCTTGACTACTTCCTTTCTTTCATATCCTTAACTGATACAGTAGGCAATCCTATTAGTGCTGTGCTCTGTTGCTAAGTCGTGTCTCTTTCGTGACCCCACTGATTGTAACCCTCCAGGCTCCTCTGTCCAAGGAATTTTCCAGGCAAGAATACTGAGGTGGGTTGTCATTTCCTTCTCCAAGGGATCTTCCTGACCCAGGGATTGAACTCACATATCCTGTGTCTCTTGCATTGGTGGGAAGATTCTTACCCACTGAGCCACCCAGGAAGCCCCAATCTTATTTAGTGCCACTTTTAAAATACGTTCATAATTGAATCACTTGTTCTCACCTTTACGATGGCCACTGTCATCCCTTGCCTGGATTGTAGCAATAACCTTCTAACAGCTCTTGTTTTAACTCTCCTGGTCCCTTTGGTCTATATTAACCACACTAGGCAGAATTAACCTTTAAGNTGTTCTCACCTTTACGATGGCCACTGTCATCCCTTGCCTGGATTGTAGCAATAACCTTCTAACAGCTCTTGTTTTAACTCTCCTGGTCCCTTTGGTCTATATTAACCACACTAGGCAGAATTAACCTTTAAGAAGGCAAATTAGATCATATTACTCCTCACTTGAACACTGTAATGGTAATGTAAATGTAATTTTACTCAAAGCAAAAGCCAAATTCTGTCAAATGAGCTGTAGGTCCCCAAAATCTGCCCTCCACTACATCTCTACCCTCTTCTCCTACTAGTGTCCTATGCGTTTGCTTTTTCTAGGACTTTTGCTCATGTTGTTGCCTTTCCCTGGAAGACTCTATCCCAAAATATCAGGTTAGCTAACCCCCTCACCTCTATCAAGTGTCTGTGTAAATCTGGCCTTCAAAATGAGGCCATCTTTGACCATTCTATTTAATACTGCAAGTATCTCACCCACCCCACTCTTCCAATCATTTTTCTCTGTGTTGGCCTCCAAGGATGATGCTTATGGGGGCACAGATCTCTGCCCCAGTGATATCTCAAGTATCTAGAACACTGGCTGGTACATAGTAATTGTTCAGTGAACATATGTTGAATATATAAATGTTAAGCCCAATCTTGACTAAGGGCAGAAAACAAAATCTTAGTCATTTCCTGCTATCCTTGGTCATTTCAGGTTTAAGTGTAAGTCATTCAAAATTTCCTTTCCTCTTCTTTCTCTTCAACTTGGTACCTAATTTTCAGGGCACTTATGCAGAGGAGAGAGAGGCCAGGAGGTCAGGTCTGGCCTGTGGCTGCCCTCTGAACTACACCATGATCTGTCGCGATGGCTTCTGCCTCTCCCGTCCTTTGCTCCTGCATCCATCTCCACTGCTGTTTCCTGAGAATCAGCTGTTACTCCATGGTCTACACCAACATCGAACAACCAACACTGAGAAGTGCCCTTTGACGGTTAGTTCTTTCAGTTATTTTTTTCACCTTCTTTGAAGGCAGCTGGAAAAACTTAACTATTTTCACATGCTTCTCTGGAGTCACCAGAACCCTAAATCTTTATCAAGACTTAATTGTCTTACATACCACAAAAAGCCATAAGAACTCACACCTTATCAACAGGAGAAATATTTTTAAGAGAAGAGACTGCTAACATGCCAGAATCGGTGTCCTCTATCTTTTGGATATCCAAACTTATCTCATGGGTCTATCAGTATCCCTTATCCTGTTCTGATATAGGTGCAAGTAGGAAATAGAAACACAGCATGGCCCAACCCTAAGCAGGTTTAAGTATCTTACTTCCTCCCCTTTTCTACTCCCCACTACAGTTCTGAGGCAAGAGTCTGGGGAATTCTGAATTGGATAACAAATATTCTTCCTAAATACTTCCCTCTTGCATAGGAAATAAAGATTTTGAGTTTAAAAGCCAAGGGTTTGCTGTCTTTTTTATCCTCCCAATCCTCCAATGATAACATCCGATGACTAATTTCTGGATGCCTACACAGGAATAAAAGGTCTTAAAGTCCAAGAAAAGCAAATCAAAGAAGTTTAAATATGGGGAATAAGGTCAGGCAGAACAGGGAGGAAGTGACGGCAAGGAGGGTATTTCAGTCAACACTTCAAAATAATCACAAATATTAGCTCTAATCTTTATCACTTGAAGAAATTATTATACCTGAGTTAGCCTTTTGCTTAAAAAAAAATCATGCAGTAAAAAAAATAAATGAGAAAATGCAATTAATCTTTTCTCACAAGACAGATTTCCATAGTAATGTTGAACTTGCCCAGTATTTTAATGAAACTAAAAAACATTCATTAGCTCTGAGGTCTGACGAATTAAGAAAAAATCAGATTGGATAAAAGCATGAATTTCTTCCTGTCTGAGCCTAAGTATGATTTAGAGATTTAGGCACACAAAGTGAAGAAAAGGAATTATCCTCCTTTGACACAAAGTATTGAGAAACAACCTGACTTAACATATTAGCACCAAATAAAGCCAGAATCTAAATGAAGAAATTCTTTGCCTTAATGAAGGTCATATGTAAACATACAGAGAATTCCACTCTAGCTTTAAAAGGAAACTTGGGAAATTAATTTCCACACATGATTAACTTTGAGGTTTTTAGAGGAAAGTAACTGCCTATATCCTGAGTAATATTATTTAAAATTTAGTTTCTTGTATAATTAATGAAGCAATTGAAAGTGATTACCTTTTTATTGCAAGTGAGTAAGTTTTTTAAAAAGTTAAATCCTCAGGATATTTATATAGGTCTTTCCTTTTTCCATGCACAATCTCCCCAGCCCTGGTTCTGCCTCAGCTGAAATAGCAGAGAGACCTTCCAGGATGACCTGCTGAGAAGGTCAATTCAAACTCATTTCTATTACTCACTAACTCTAGAGTAGTATATATAATTTTGTAAATTATATGTTTGTTTATATATTTACTCTTTTGTCACCTGCAGTCTATATCAGATTACAAACTCTGCAAAACAAACTATGTCTTAATTCTTTCAAGTGTATCTGTCATTTAGCATGATGCTCAGTACAGAGCAGGTAANCAGGATGACCTGCTGAGAAGGTCAATTCAAACTCATTTCTATTACTCACTAACTCTAGAGTAGTATATATAATTTTGTAAATTATATGTTTGTTTATATATTTACTCTTTTGTCACCTGCAGTCTATATCAGATTACAAACTCTGCAAAACAAACTATGTCTTAATTCTTTCAAGTGTATCTGTCATTTAGCATGATGCTCAGTACAGAGCAGGTAATCAATTAAATCTCTGGTAAATGAGTAAAAGACAAGAGAAATAAAATACATAGTTAATTGCTCTGAGAATTTCCTTAATTTTACGATAACATTATAATCAACATATTTTAAAAATAACATTCCTCAGAAACTTGGCACATTTTGGTGAAAAAAGCAGTAAAAGCTAAAAATAAACATGTTGTGTCAGGAGCATATAAAGGGCTTACTGAAGAATAGTCCCTTCATTAGATAAATTAGATAAACCATTTAACATAATATTTTTAAAATTAACTTTAAAAATATATATATTGAATTCCAGGCAATATTATAAAAATATTTTAAAATATTTTATCTCATTTCAAATTTTAATAGGAATTCTGATGGTCTAAATATTTGACTTAATCTGTGTTTTTTGTTTGTTTTTTTTTTTTTTTTTGGCTGTTTCAGACAACACGAATGGTTTGGGGTTATAATGTGTTCTACCCAGCAAATCAATTGTGCTATTACCACAGCAACAACACACGTGTGGGGAAAAAAAAAAAAAAAAAAACTTGAGTTTTAATGATTACATACTCCATGAAAGGAAATTGAACATGCTTAAAAGCCCTTCTTAAGCATCTTTTCAAAAATTCTAATCTTAGACTATATCTAATCTCTTGAGCAATTATTAATGTCACATGGAAACTTACAGACACAAAAATATTGTAGCAGCATTTAAAAATTATTACTTTGTTGGATTCTCTAAATAAAAGTACACAGTGCTTGTTTTTACATTAATAAAATACAACAAATGTAAGTACTGAGGTTTTTTTTTCCTAATGTAAATTAAGCACAAAGTCCTCAGTTGTAAGAAACTTGAAATTCCACTACAAACTCTCAGAATTTAGAAGTGACTGTCCATTGTAAAGCTATTAAACAGTACAAGCATATGCTTAACTCAACTACAGGGAAATAACACATGCACTATTTCTGTATCATCATCATCATAATAATGAATAATGATTAAAATTCAGACTATTCTATAATGAAATTAAAACACATTTAAGAAAAGGTATATATTTTAAAAGACACCTGGATTTCATGAAATTCTTAATCTTCATTGTTATATGAAGTCTTAAAAATTAGCTTTCTTTGGTTCAGGAAGATTAAGTAGAAATCTGTCCTCACTGTGCTATCAGCTCTAGTGGTAGATATTAAATCTCTTCTTGAAATTGAATGTTTTAAGAATGTGTAAAGATTAAAAAGTGAATCTTTCTGATGAATATTTTCTTGTATAACTAGTGTTTCTAACATGATCATCTGAATGTTATCTTTAAACCACAATTAAACCACTTAAAATTAACTTAGAGCCGAGTAAGAAAGTGGAGCAAAGATCTATTTCAGCACTAAAATGCTATGATCTCACACAATAAGCCTTTTTTTAATTGCCTCAAGACCTCATGGCACATTTTTCTCTAAAGTCAATATAGATGTCATATCTTTGATCCAAATAGAATGTTTAAAGTTATCCACTAGTTGTCCAGAACCAAGCTTCACAATAATTGTCAGTGACCAATGCAGTGTCAATTCTCAACATGCATGATGTGACGAGACACAAAATGCAACTGTTTTGCTCACATGGCTCATAAATTGACTTTGAAGGCAAATTTAGAAAGGCTTTCTAAATTTGTTTCATAAAAAGCAACTCTATTGGAATATTTATACAAAGTTCCTAGTTTTAAGACAAAAGATACTAACTTTAACTATGCACATTTACAAAAATAAATATCACAACCGTGAAAAGAAAATAGAAACACTAGTGGAAAGAAGAGCAGAAGAAAAGAGGAAAGCGAAGGAGAGAAAAAGTGTAATCAAAACCACTCTGCAGTCTACTAATTACTTAACCTCAGAAAATTACTTAATTTTCGAGCATTATTTTTCTCACATGATTGCTATGAGATGATACAAAAGTATACATAAAACATTTGTTGTACACAGCGTTCTTTTACTTTACAACTGATATAAGAAGTAACGAAATACTGACACCATTTTTTTTAATTGACAGTTAATATATACATGAGGGCTTCCCAGGTGGCTCAGTAGTAAAGAATCTGTCTACCAATGCAGGACACGCCAAGAGACATGGGTTCAATCCTCAGGTTGGAAAGATCCCCTGGAGTAGAAAATGGCAACTTGCCTCCAGTATTCTCATCTGGAAAATTCCACAGACAGAGAAGCCTGGCAGGGTCACAAAGAGTTGGGACAAGACTGAGAGACTGAGCACATATACATGGATTCCTAGTTTTAAAATTCTTTATAAAGAAGCTACATGACTTATTTGTCCAATAGCGGGAACCTAGAAACTTGGACATAAACCTAGAATGTGAAGTTAATTTCTCTGCTACTGAAATACAAATCTATATTAAGGTGAGTCCTAAGTGAAAACTTCAGTATGAATACGTTGGTTAAAATGTTGGGGAGAGTAGCAGCTATAAGGTTTTGATTCTTTACTTCTTTGAATCTCTCTGTGGGGCTTGCCCTTCTTGTCCTTCAAAAATTCACTAAATAGAGAATATATGTCCTTTCTGGAATATGAAGAGCATGCCATGCTGAATTCATCTAGTGATTTTGAATAGATCAATACCAAGGCCCCTGAAGCAGTTCGGGCCTCTTTGGGCTTCAGCCATCACAGATTTCTGCTCAGCTACCCTCTACTCCCTCAAGGCTCTGCTGCTTCTAAGTCAGAGTTAGAGGCCACCGGGCAAAATGTTGGAGCTGCCAAAGGTCACTGCTGAGGCACCAACAAGCTGTCTTCCCCTCAGACCTGCAGCCCCACCAAAGCTGTGGGATACAGAGCTCAGCATTTGTAAAGCACAAAGAAATCTTCCCAGTCTGGAGCGGAAACCAGACTAATACGACATGCTTATCATTTTGTCTGTATCCATGAATCCTCTTCCTTTTGACTCTTCCATCATCCTTCCAAATTCCTCTAAAGAATTAGGCTTTCAGAAAACAAAATCCAGACAGATTTGTGGTCTCCTTTCCAGTCTACTCATGGCTGGTTTGATGTCCATGATTGATAAATATCTCCTTAAACAGACAAAAGAAACAGGAAAATAGAATACAGGAGGAAAACTATAGGTTCACATTCTTAAATGTTATCAGTCCACAAGGGTATCACTTTACCTTTTTTTCATTGAAGTCATTTGAAATGCATGAAGGCTCTTCAGAAAACCCCTTTTCTCTAATTCAGATACACTGCTTTTCTTTAAAAAAAAAAAAAAAAAAAAATACTTTTAGCCCAGTTACGATAGATTTTACAGGGGACGCAAAGGATGGTAGAGTCCATGACAAAAAAAAAAGAAAAGTAAAAGGTCCTTTTTCCAGCGATTTTTACCTCTTCACATTTCACATTATGGAAATCTGGTTAGAGAACTAAGGAGAGTCGTGGCAAAGGCCTACCTTCTGACTCAAAACTAGTCTTACTTAAAAGTAGAATCCCAAAGGATGCTCAATCAATCTAGTCTCTACTTCAGAAATAATACAGAATCCCTACCCTTAATAGCCCATGACTTATATTGTATTCACACACATAAGTAAGTAATTGTATACTGACTGCCTTTCCAGTATCTTCAGCTCTCCCTCTCCTCTGAGTCCCTCTAGTTAGCATCTGAACACACTTAATTCTCGTCAATATTGAAATACAAAAGTTTTTCCTCTGCTTGTAAACCCTCATTTAACTATCACTCCTCCTTCTTCAGCCTTTAGAACCAAACTTGATAAAAGTGTCTACAGTCAGTCTCCAGCTTCTCCATGCATCTTTCTTCAAACCACTCCATGATCAAAGCAGCTCTGATCAAGGCTACCTGCTCACTGCCATATCCAATGGAACTTCTCAGTTCTTAACTCATTTCTAGTTTACTGTTTCTAGCCTGTGTCCTTCATTCAACTGTTAACTCTATAAGGCCACCTGTGTACAGTGACCAGCACACAGAAGTCATCCAAAACCCACTGTCTAATGAACGAAAAACAGAAAAGCACAAAAAGCTATAGTTCTACCTAACTCACAGTTTTCAGCAAGAAAATACATTATTTCAAAGCATAAAGAGTCAGTCTCCAACCTGAAACTAATTCAGATATGCCCGGGATTTTAGTTTTATTTTGTTCTCTTTGTTGCTTTGCTATTGCCACTTGATTTTGCAGTGTATTTCTTCACTGGATCTTACAGTGAAGATTTTTGAATATTCTCTTCAAACTGATTTTCTACCCACACTTTTCTTGGGAATCAATTCCAAACTAGGGAAAACAGAAACCTTATTAAATAATTCAAAATATTCAGCTGAAACTAATCTTTCTTAGACTTGTCCTGAAACAAATCCTCATATATAAAATTTCAAGCTATTTTTACCTTGGTGATTATATTACTTTTATAGTAGAGAATTGTCATGGTAGGAGAACTGTTATCTCTTATGTTCCATCTTATAAATATCTTATTTTCCAATAATTCAATTAATAGCATGCAGTTAAGGGAACCAAACTAGCTTGTCTAGAGATACATAAGTAATCAAAGGAGATAAAACAAAATTTTTCCCGTATCTATGAAATACTATTCTTATATTCCTTTTGTGGTTATCCTTTGCATAAATAAAACTTTAATTATATTGCTGTTAATTTGATAGCATTTCAAAAACAACTGAAAATAAAAATAATAATGCAGAAGGAAGAGGGAAGATAGATAATAGAATAAAAAGAGGGAGAACTGCAAATTGAAGAAAAAAATTTTAATGCATTTTTTACTTACTCTGGTTTGAAAATATAGAAACCCTAAGGATCAGTTTTGTTTCACAGATACAATGATCTCCAAAAATGATTTTTTTTAAAAAAATCACAGTAGTCTTAACTTTTTACATATAAATCAACTAGTTTATTTTTTACCTCCTATTCAACCATAATTTTCTCTATCTCTCCAGGTGCGTGGAAGGGTGGACAGGGAGTGAGGTGGAGTAGGAATTACCTCCATCTGAGTAATCACAGCTGACCTTAAAAAAATGAGGAAATAGAGACAGAAAAGAGTAGAGGGAGAAGATCATGTAAGTCATGGAATTATTACCATTTATCGCTGAACAGACAGTAAAGAATCTGTCTGCAATGCTGGAGACCCAGGTTCAATCCCTGGGTCAGGAAGATCCCCTGGAGAAGGGAATGGCTACCTCCAGTATTCTTGCCTGGAGAATTCCATGGACAGAGACTAGTTGGTTACAGTCCACGGGGTCACAAAGAATCCAACACAAGTGAGCAACTAATACATGGTTGAACAATATTTTTTATGGTAGAAAACTACCAAAAAACAGAAATTTGATCATCTCACTTGTATCACTAGTGCCTCCACTGTCTACAAGGATACACAGTTAGACACACTGGGCCCAGATGGGTCTTGCCTTCTACTTGCCTCTTGTGATACATCTCAAGCTCTTCTTCCATCCATATCCAAGACTCAAGGAGTACCAAAATATATGCCTGTTTGCTTCATGCTCTGTCACAGTCCCTTGCTTCCCCATGAGCTGGAACCTATTCAAGATTGTTTAATTTGTTAAAATAACCAGATCAGGACCAAGATGGAGTTACTCCTGCTAAATCCCACTACAGTCTCCATCAGTAAGAAAAAATTCAACTAAGTTTCTGAACTGAGCAATCCCAGAAAAGGATGCCCTAAGTCAACCAATCAACATTTGCCTGCTTATATAACTAGGCTCCAATACTACCTTTTGCTTCAAATGAGAAAAGTAACCCTGCTTTAATCAATCAGCAAATGTCCAGTGTAATTTCCTTGTTCCTTCTCACTTTGTTCTGTAAAAACCTCCTGCCATGTATAGTTCTTCAGATCTCCATTCTCTTTGCTAGATGGGATGCTGTTCAATTCATAAATTGATGATAAAAAACTAATAATGTCTTTAAAACTTTGTTGAATTTTTTTCTTTAACATACATTTATCTTTCCCAACAAGGCTTCTCTCATGTCACAAGCACTCCTCTGCCCTTTCTGTACTCTCTACCCTTCTGATCATGCTACACAGCAAGTGTTTATTTCCTTCAATTTTTTTCAGGCTGTGGAAGGAAACATAGTTTATTTTATTCATCTGCATGTCCTTGTGATCACCTGAAGTGTCCTATACACACCTAATAAAATAAATGAATGAAGACAGCAAATTTATAACCCACCTTACTTCACAATTATACTGATACGGTCTAAATCAAACATCTATTAACAATTGAAATGTCAGTATTTGATGATATAAATAACACCCAAGTGTGAAGTACAAATGATAAAACAGTCAGGTCATTGGCAGGGAAAGCAAAATGCTTCCCTCACCCTTTAGTCCCAATATCCACTATGATCCCCCATTTAGCTGTTTTCTTCTCTGCTACCCTTCAGAACAGTGTACTACTCTGCCCTGCTCTGTCAGTGAGCCCTCTGTTAGAAGGCTCTTTCTGCATTCTGTCACCACACAGCTCTGAATGCACCACTGAGACAATGCTCAGCCCAGAAGACCCAGAAAAGTTAGCCATGATAAAACCTTTAAATTGTATCAAGCCCTTGTTACCCTTTATTCAGAGGTTGAAGAAACAACAACAAAAAAAACCTTAGAATTGAAGAAAGTGACACCAGGAGTTGGAGACTTTGATCCCTAGACTCAGAGAGGTGCATCCCATCCCTGAGCTTGCCTAGTGTGCCATCTGACCAGGCAGATTCATCCTCTGGTTCTCCAGGCAGAAAAAGGATGGGGCAAAGGGTCTGACAGCCTGATACTCTGATGTTACCTTTTTCCTCCAAATCTTACTCACAGGTAAAGGCAAAGTCCCTACTCTAATCAGACATATAGTTATCCACATGTGTTCTGACTGCATATATTCTTTCGCTCTGACCTCAAATTCTTACCACCCACTCTGTACAGATTCAGCTTTACGTGAAGTGCCATGACACGTTCCACCTATGTAAGCTACTCTGAGAATGTGTAGCTTACAAAGGAATTTGAAAAGTTTGAATAACCTCTGAGCTTCCACACCCCCAACACGTCAGTGACCACCAAGGCTTGGCCACATTTCCCAAACAACATACTCCTATTAATAGACAGTAGCTCTCTATTAACATGTCCCATCTGATCTCCACAATCCCTACGCTGGCTTAGAAGCTCTGTTAGCTGTGCTTTCTAGCTATTTACTGTCTTGTTCTAGTGAATGTGATTTCATCATTTTCTTCTGCTTCCAAGCAACACTCACCCTTCTTGATGGTCGAAAAGTGTGGCTAATGTCTCTCCACAAACCACCAAGAGTATTCACATTACAGCTGGACGACCCTTGTAACATAGCTTTGTTGAAATCAACTCAAACAGTTTTCCACAATTGTCTGAGCTTAGTGAAAGTGTGGGCGTTACTTTAGCCTTTTTTTTCCCCATTTCTGTTTGTTTCCTTTATTACTGCTTTTTTTGTACTAGGTTTTTATATATTTATATATATAACCGGTAACAGTGCCTGTTATAAAGGAAAATAGCAGTGTATTAGGCTGTCAGATGGAGACCTTTTGCCCCATCCTTTTCCTACCTGGAGAACCAGAGGATGAATCTACCTGGTCAGATGGCATACTAGGCAAGCTCAGGGATGGGATGAACCTCTGAATCTAGGGGTCAGTCTCCAACTCCCATTGTCACTTTGTTTGATTCCAAGTTTTTTTGTTTGTTTCAACATCTGAATAAAGTGTAAAGATATTAGTTATCTATCTATCTATATATATATATATAACATAAAATTACCATTTTAATCATTTTTAAGTGTACAGTTAAGTGGCACTAAGCACATTAACATTGCTGTGAAATCACTCCTGTTATCTATTTTCAGAATTCTCTTCATCTTCTCAAACTGAAATGCCATATCTGTTAAACAATTATTCCCATTCCTCTTTATCGCTAGTTCCTGACAGTCATCATTCTACTTTCTGCCTCTATGAACTTGACTACTTTATAAATCTCGCTTAAGTAAACTTATACAGTATTTGTGGAGAAGGCGCTGGCAATTCCCAGGGATGGGGGAGCCTGGTGGGCTGCCGTCTATGGAGTTGCAAAGAGTGGGACACGACTGAAGTGACTTAGCAGCATACAGTATTTGTATGGTTATTTCCTTTAGCACAGTGTCTTCAAGCTTCATCTATATTGCAGTATATGTCAGGATTTTCTTCCTTTTTAAGGCTGAATTAAATAATCCATTGTATGTATATGCCACATTTTATTTATTCATTCCTCTGTCAATGAGTATTTGGGTTGTTTCTACCTTTGGCTTTTATCAATAATGCTGCCACAAAGATCAGCATACAAATATCTGAGTCCCTGTTTTCAATTCTTTTGGGCATATATTCAAAAGGAAACTGTTGGGCCATATGGTAATTCTGTTTAGCTTTTTGAGGATCCATCATACTGTTCACATACCTACCATGCCTTAAAATATTTTCCCCTTAGGTCAGCTATATATTAATACATTTGAGTATAAACAATGAGATCAGGTATATTAGTTATCTACTGCTGTTTCTATTAATATTATGATTGCCCCCCAAACTGAGCAATTCAAAGCAACATTTTTATCTCACAGTTTCTGTGAGTTAGGAAGCTGGGTGCAGATTAGCCCTTGAATCAAGGTGTCTTACAAGCTGCAATCAAAGTATTGGCAAAAGCTATATAGTCAACTGAAGGCTCAAGTGGGAAAGGATCCACTTTCAAGTTCAACCTAATTGAGAAGTCTCAGAAGTGTACACAGGTTGGCATGCCTCAGGTCCTCACTAGCTTTTGGCCAGAGATATCAGTTGCTTGCCTTGTGGACCTCTCCACAGAGTGACTTACAACATGGCAGACTGTTTTTCCCAGAGTGGGAGCTCTTGGAGGGAGAGAGAGAAGGAGAGCAGGAGAGGGTCCAAGCAAGACAGAAATCTTTGACTTTTCATAATCTAATCTCAAATGGCATCCCATTACTTTTGCCATATTATATCCATTAGAATTCAATCATTACGTCCAGCAAACACTGAGGGAAGGGGGTTAAAGACTGTACATATCAGGAGACTGGGATCACTGTGAGCATTTTAAAGACTGACTACCAGAGCAAGAGTTGGCTTTGTTTTGGCTTTCATTGATGTAACCTAGAACAATTAGCATCTAGAAGGCACTCAGATTATTTTTCCAATGAATGAATAAATATTAGGACAAATGCAAAATCTGTCTTTTCACATGTTTATATGGTGTTTGAAATCAGAGCAAATTTAACACACTGTATTCTAACATGATCATCTGAACAACAAACATATATTTTTTCCTCTCCTATTTTACTAGGTTACATTAAAGCAGCAGAATCAAATTTAGCATCTCTCCCAGAAGACATTAGGGAAATAATACCACTTACTGACAACTTTTGTATATTTCCTGGTATTCTGGTGGAAACTTTATCATTTTATGACATATGGGAATAGATAATATGGTTGAGGATAATGTAGTCTATTTTAAGAATTTAACATCGGTTTACTGAAAAGCTTTTATGATTCAAGAGAAGAAAAGCAAAGAATGTTGCAATGAAGATATGCATGCTGTTTATTCTGGGGTTTTTTAGCCACATATTGATCTTTCAGAAACTTTTAAATTATATCAGTTAAAATAAAGAAAAAAACATATCTTTATTAAGCATGGATGGGCTACTACATCGGGTATCAAAGATATACCTATATGTGTCCTATTCTTTTAATATTTTTAAATAATGCTATTCAGTGTTGATTCCTAAATAAATTAACCAAGAATTTTAGGACTGATGATAATTTATTAGGATTCCTGAAAATTATTAGATGTGTTATACCATCTATTCCTTACAAATGTGAAAGGTGTATTCTTGGAATTGTTCAAAAGATATAGGCCAATGTAAGGAGAAGGTTGGAATATTCAACGGCAGACTTGAACAATCCTGGAGAAAATGTTATGTGATATCCTGTCAAGCCTTTCCAACAACAACAACAACAACAAAAGAGACATAATGCTTACCCAGACAAGATCATACGATATTTCAAGGCTGTTGTACTATGAGCCGATGGTGGTGGTTGTTTAGTCGCTAAGTCATGTCCAACTGTTTTGTGACCTCATGGACTGTAGCCTGCCAGACTCTTCTGTCCACGGGATTTCCTAGACAAGAATACTGGAGTGGGTTGCCATTTTCTTTTCCAGAGGATCTTCCCAACCCATGGTCCAAATCTGCATCTCCTGTTTGGCAGGTGGATTCTTTAATATTTAGTCACCTGGGAAGCCCCATACTTTGAGGAGAGAATAGTAAAAAAGCTTATCTATTAGCCAGCTCAGATAAACAGGAAGCAACTATTTCAAAAAATGTGTTGTAAAGAGTTTTGAGGCCACTCCCACATCTTAGCAAGGATATGCATTTTTCAGCTAGTACTGGCTGCTAGTGGTGGGGTAGAAAAGAATAGTATTAAAATATTTATTGTGCTGCTTGTTGTGAGATAAGGATAACAAAAAAATGGTGTCTCTTGTGTGTCTCTCTCACACTTCAGAGCAGCTAGTACATTTAATGATGAAAAGCATTTTTGAATTTTTTTTATCTCAATACTGAGTACTCCTAAAAATTTATTATTATAATTAAAATGAAATAAATTCTAAAGGCCCTCTATCACCAAAAGCTTATGATTCGATGATAGCAATTTATACTAATGTTATTTTAAGAAAAATATTTCTCTCATTTTTAACAATAATATTATATTGTGTAAAATTTTATATGTTCTCAAATTCTGACTCTGTTGTTCATATTTCAAAATGGTTTTAATCCCACAAGGATTACCCCTTTCACGAGGAGTTTTGAAGCTGTGGGTGCCTGCCCTTGCCCGTGTGACCTGCCATCTCCCACCTCACGTTTCTTGTGTATAGTGTTATTTGGCCCATGTCCCTCAGTGGTGGGTCAGCGACTTCTAGACAAACTAGCAAGGGCTTGGCCAGCTTGGTGTCGGGTCCCAAAAGCAGAATCAGTAGATTAGTAGAAGTCTCTTCAGTTTTCCTTTGCCCTTCTAGTCTGGGGAACTGGGAAACATGCAACCCAAATACTCTTTTCTAAACTGAATTTACAAAATCAGAATAGTGCCTCTAACAGTGGGGTTTTAACTGCTTGGAACTGTAATCCTTTCAGCTAGACTTCAAATAAAAAGTGCTCTTATGAGTTTGATGCTGTCAAAAAAAAAAATGGTTTTACAAACATGATTTTTAGCTTCTTAAAAATCCCTAACTCACTAGAACTCTTAAAGAATCTATTAATTTCTTAGTCTAAGCTCTTCTAAAAATTAGAATCCCAAGAATGTTAGTTATAGTCCAAAGTGCTAATTATTACTATTTCTTTGGAACTTTGCAACTTTGCTATAAGAACACATGAGTACACCTACAGAGTCTAAATTTCGTTTGTTCTGTTCATAGAAGGAAATTTAATCCTACCATCTCAGAGGGTTAATAGCCAATATTTCAAATGAAATATTTCAATTATTGCTATAAGTTTGGGAGCATTAATTTAGATGTTTAATTTCTCACTTATAAATGATTAATGATTAACAGCTTAAAATAAAATAAATTTTGTTAGAAATAAAAATATTATGAAAAGAACAGAAAAAAGATATAATCAATTAAAAACCATGCCATTTATTATTGTTTAGAACTTAAAATGATAAGTAAAATTCTAGGGCAAGAGAGAGACTTTGTCATAATTTTAAGGTCAAGAGCTTCTTAGAATTTCAGACAGAGGTATTTCACGCTAACGAAGTCTGTATGATAACCCTGCAATTTCTAATTATAGAATGAAAAATTCCTTGATAGCTACTGATTGACTTACAAAAGAATAAGGTTCCCAGTGAGTTTTCAGAGGAAATTCAACCCTTTTGCTTGCACACAGGGTAGGTGGCAGTCTTTTCCTATTGCAATTTCTAATTAATGTTTAAAGCCATCTGAGCCAGAGGAACCCTATTCTTTGGTCATACTGTGAATATTTAAGTTCTCCAGAATCTATTCAGACAGATTTGAAGTCTTTTATTTGATCTTTAAGCCCCTTCATGATGTATTTCCTGCATAAGACTTTCTTACTTCCAATACTTAAAGAGAAATGGGAAGTACCAATTAAGATATTATTTTCTATCGATTAAAACAACTGATTATTAAAATATCATGCATTATTTGGAAAATGAATCATATTTCATTTTGTATCATTTTCTAATAAAAACTTTTATTTGAAAGTATAATATGATTACAGACTGGAAAAGGACATTGATTGGACAGAGGTTCTTAAAGTCTACAAAGTTCCGAGCTTCAGGGCAGTTGTGAACCTTTTGAAATTGGAAGATACTCTATGTTAGATGAACATGTTCCTAACTAGAGGATTCAGAGAGAAAAGACAAGATGGAACAATGACTTGAGAGTTTGTGGTCCAAACAACAGAGTGGAATATCCCATTGATTGGGAAAGTAGGATTTCAGGTGATTCTGAGACTTTCAAGTGGAGCTGGGAGGTGTAGATCAAGTGTTTAGTTTTGTGTGGATTAACTTTGAAATGTCTGTTAGATAGGTTGAGTCAGTCAGAACTCACTGGACCCAGGAAGATAAGAAAAGCAAGCAAACAAACAAAAAAGCAAATGCAGTGTTCAGGTAAGTAACTATGCTAAGAGGAAATGTTACAGAAATCCTGGGACACCGTTCTCCTGAGGGTTTGTCTCCAGTTCTGTGCACAGGCTAATCTAGTCTTTCTCCCAGGAACATTTAAAGGCAAAAATATCAATTTACCTTTGAGAAAGAAACCATTTTATTTCCATATATATTTTTTGTTGTTGCATCAGTGATATATAGCTATTAAAGATGGTTATAAATATTTAAACTATTAATGGTTGAGTTACACATTATAAATAGCTCTATGAGCTCACCAAGCACTGTAAGTGATATACTCTAGTTCCCCAAGGAACCGTGGATAAAGTCACTGCCATGGTGGAAGACATAATGTGCATCCATCAGTGACAAATGAGTGCCGTGTCATAATAGATCCTACACGGAGTTTATTTTAAGTCAGTAAAATTGGTGGCAAAGAGCAGATATTATGCAGACTGATATCATCTAACTGACAGTACACTAGGATCAAGAAAAGAGTTTCTCATGAAATTTACACCAGAGTAACAAAATAGGGGGGTTTTCTAAATCCTGTAATTAAAGTAAAATAATGTATCAATGGCATCACTTACTCCAGAACCTTACATTTTGAGTTTTTTTCTACTCTGACCCATTTCTTTCTTTTTTTATGCCCTCATTTTTTCATACGCTCTCTTAGGGGGATTCCTCCTGCTTATATTTAGAATCAGAGCTACAGAGTAAAAGTAATAACTTATCTAGGTAGGCACCTATAGCACAAGGTTCGGAAGGGAAGATGGGCTGACTTGACAAAGGTCCAGCTCTCTGGGCACAAGCTGTGTGGCCTTCCTTGGGCTGGTTTTGATTTCCATGAGTTTTATGTTACATATACTTATTACTCTCTCTCTGTCTCAACTTCCTCATTTGTAAAATATGAGGCATAAAATAAAACACAACCTAAAAGCTGTTTTGAAATTAAGTGCGTAAATGTAGAGAGTTGTTGGATATAAGATACTACAGTATGTAAGATATTATTTTAATATTAGTTCAGTTCAATTCAGTCGCTCAGTCGTGTTCGACTCTTTGCAACCCCATGGACTGCAGCACACCAGGCCTCCCTATCCATCAACAACTCCCAGAGTTTACACAAACTCATGTCCATCGAGTTGGTGATGCCACCCAACCATCTCATCCTCTGTCGTACCCTTCTCCTCCTGCCCCCAATCCCTCCCAGCATCAGGGTCTTTTCGAATGAGTCAGCTCTTCGCATTAGGTGGCCAAAGTACGGGAGTTTAGCTTCAGCATCAGTCCTTCCAATGAATAGTCAGGACTGATTTCCTTTAGGATGGACTGGTTGGATCTCCTTACAGTTCAAGGAACATTCAAGAGTCTTCTACAACACTACAGTTCAAAAGCATCAATTCTTTGGCACTCAGCTTTCTTTATAGTCCAACTCTCACATCCATACATGAAGAGTGGAGAAGCCATAGCTTTGACTAGACAGACCTTTGTTGGCAAAGTAATGTCTCTGCTTTTTAATAAGCTGTCTAGATTGGTCATAACTTTTTTCCAAGGAGTGTCTTTTAATTTCATGCAGTCACCATCTGCAGTGATTTTGGAGCCCCCCAAAAGTAAAGTCTATCACTGTTTCCACTATTTCCCCATGAAGTGATGGACTAGATGCCATGATCTTAGTTTTCTAANTAAGCTGTCTAGATTGGTCATAACTTTTTTCCAAGGAGTGTCTTTTAATTTCATGCAGTCACCATCTGCAGTGATTTTGGAGCCCCCCAAAAGTAAAGTCTATCACTGTTTCCACTATTTCCCCATGAAGTGATGGACTAGATGCCATGATCTTAGTTTTCTAAATGTTGAGTTTTAAGCCAACTTTTCCACTTTCCTCTTTCACTTTCATCAAGAGGCTCTTTGTTAATTTATTTTAATATAATAATTATAATAATCAAGAGTTTCTAAAGGAGATAATATGTGTAAAGGGACTATGTGTGTGTGCTCACTCAACTGTGTTTGACTCTGCCAACCTTTGTAACCTGCCAGGCTCCTCTGTCCAGGAATTCTTCAAGCAAGAATACTGTGAGCAGGTTGCCATTTCCTCCTCCAGGGGATGTTCTCAACTCAGGGATCAAACCTATGTCTCTCGTATTAGCCAGAAGATTCTTTACTACTGCATCACCTGGGAAGCCTGTAAAGTAATCTAGTTGCATTACCTGGTCCTCAATTATTGAGCGCCTGACTACATGGTCAGGCTCCTCATTGGGTACTTATGGTACATTATTCATAATCTTCACAGCAACCCTAAAGCAGCATCACTTCTCTATTTTATAAGGTACTGAAACTGATACTCAGAGAAGTGACGTTCTCAAAATCACAAACAGAAAGTGGCAAAGCCAGAAGTTGACTTCAGGCCAAGTCTGCCTGATTCTAAAATCTGTGCATAGTCCCTCACCCAAAGACAGTGTCCATCCAGGTGGTCAGGGTGAAGGCCCTTGACTGAGCAGTCCTGTGCCCCAGGCAAGTCCGGGGAATATGTTTAAGCTCAGTGTTTTCACCCATAAGATTACAGATTACACTAGATGCTCTTTAGGAACTCAGAATAACTTCCCAGCATCAGGGAAGATTCTGGGATGTGCATGTTTTTCAAAGTGTGGTTTGTTTTTGCTAAGTTGGTTATCTACTTAAATCCTTTGCTGTGCTCAGATTAGTCTTACGTAAGTACTGACGTCAACAAAGGAAGGGAATTTCTTAAGGTCCACAAAAGCAAGAGAAAGCTGCCTAGACTACATAATCTTTGTGTTTGCTCTTTCATTTTGTTATATGTGTTAAACCTTCCCCTCAAAAGAATGAGATTATATCCTACAATGAGAGTGCAATATATTTTCATGTACTTACACAGTCTTTTTTAGGTATTAAGAATATTTTACTAACTATTTTTAATAGTAAGGAATTATTTTCATGCTATTTGCTCATTTCTATTTAAATAAGGACAGATAAACTGGAGTCAACTCTATTCTTACATGAAGAATATGAATGTCCTCCTGAATTGAAAGAAATGAAAAAGAATTTATGTTTCCTACTTTTATTATTCTGTACATCTGGTCTTAGAGTCAATATATCTGGTCTATGTCAGGCTTTTTCAGTCACCATTAGACTACCCCCATTAGGCAGAAAAATTGGCTTGTATTACCTAAAAGCCATATTACAAAATTCTTGCCATTTTTAATAACAGAAAGCTATTTATTAGATTTTATGAATTAAAAAAGATACATATTCAGAATTGAAGATGGCTAAGAAGACACCAGCATAGATTATTTTATAAGTATTTTAATACAAAAATTTAAGATGGAAAGTTGAGATGAGAAATTTTACTTCTTTTTGATTAAAAATGAAAATTAATAATAGGTACAAATTAAAACATTAAATAAATAAATCAGCATAATTCTCTGATCTCTGCTGCACCTTTATAATTCATAAAATTTCTGTCGATTTTGTGATAGTCCTAATTTCATAAGAACTCTCACATTAACTAAATTAGTGTACTGCATTTGAAGTAACACATGAGATTCTATGCAATAAAACATTATGTTGATTGATTGTGATACTTAACAGTGCTTAACACTTATTTAGCACTTTACATCCTCAAAGCACTTTACAAACATTAACTAATTAATCATCATGTCACTGCGATGTCAGAAAGGTGGTAGAATTCCCATTTCTGAGATGAAGGAATTAAATAAAGTGGCTTATGGCAGTGAAAGACCTTAGACAGTCTAAATATTAATACCTCAGGAAAGTTTCAACTCAGTGACTAGAGCAGGGAATTGACTGTGTTTATGAAATAAAGAAAGCAGTGCAAGTTAATATCATATTACAATCCCGGCCACTTTTCAACGATGGCACTTAGAAGAATAAATGGCCACTGCCAACAACCCATGTTTCCTTTCTAACCTTTGCTATTCCCAAAGAGCTACTATATAATTGATTTTGCCTAGTAGTTTCCATTTTTAAGTCTAATTTTTTCATAATTAAAAACTCCCTGCAAATTTAAAAAGAAAGTTGTTCAGGGATTTTCCATTTTATATCATCAATCATGTTTGAGAAAAAACATCAACTACTGGAAATGCTCAAAAAATTATTTTAAAGGAATGATATTAACTAAGAAGTTTAAGTTATTTCCAGTCAGAATAATTGTTTTTCAAATATTAATTCCCCAAAATAATATCAATAACAGCTCTTCAGACTGTTAAAGAAATGCTATTCAGGAAGTGTCACTATTTAAATTGTACAGAAGCCCTTTATTTGACCTATGATACAGTACCATTGACCTGACCCTGAAATTCATACTCCATAGACTCCAAAAGTATACAAATATTTGGTGGAAGTATAACATAGGTACAGAAAGGACAGCAAATCATACAGGTTAACAAATTTTACAAAGCATGACTGGATAACCACCAAGAGATCAGGAATAGAACTCAGACAACCCTCATGTCACTTGTTCTAGTCCTGCTTTCTAAAGGTAATTTCTCCTAGGTAATCTCCACTAACACTTTGGATGTTTTTGAACTTTACAAAAAGGTAATTATGTACTATGTACAATTTTTTAATATTTTGGGACTGTTGTCTCTCAGTAATTTTTACAAAAATCATCCATGGCATCAGAGGCAGCAGTATTTATTCATTTTCATTGCTGTATCAGTTCAGTTCAGTTCAGTTGCTCAGCCGTGTCCAACTCTTTGCGACCCCATGAATCACAGCACCCCAGGCCTCCCTGTCCATCACCAACTCCCGCAGAGTTGGTGAGTCTGAGTTCACTCAGACTCACGTCCATCGAGTCAGTGATGCCATCCAGCCATCTCATCCTCTGTCATCCCCTTCTCCTCCTGCCCCCAGTCCCTCCCAGTATCAGAGTCTTTTCCAGTGAGTCAACTCTTCTCATGAGGNTGGAAATAAATTATAGTATTTGAACATATTGGCTTTGGCTAGAAGAAAATTAAAAACTAACTACATTTTCATTGATTTTATATAGCAGTTTGTAGATTTTTAAACACCTAAAAATAACATGAATAAATAAAGCAAATTCTGATGAAATTAAGAAGAAAAATTAAATTTAGTACATTTATTTAGTCATTAATAGAAAAATGAACCCAAACATTTACAAGATAGAATTTTTTTCTTATAATGGAAGAGAGGAAAGGAAAGTGTATTCTTCCACAAACTCCTGGGAGATAGCAAGTAAAAAGAATACTAAATATTTTTTAAATTATTTTAAAGACGCAATAGGAATCCATCTAACTGCTAACAAAACTGAGGATTTAGTATCAAAAAACTACAACCACAAGGGGTTAAGAATTGTCAATCTGTCCAACTTCCATGGGTCATAGTTGTGAAAAACTATAGAATGAAAAATTCACAGCCTGTTTGAGTAGAAATAAATGAATTAAAATGTTCAGAGCCAGGAGACAGCTGAAAGTGTAAAGGGAAAATACTGACAGCACAATTATATGATAAGCAAGACCTAAATTTGAGCACAAACTGCCCAAATTCCTGACTGACAGTTTAAAATAGCATATATTAATAGAAGAGGAAGAAGCATCACAGAAAAACAAGCAGAAACCAGAGAGAAATCTACTCATGACAGAAGTTATATGAAACCAGATATGCCAGTTTGATGCCAGTCTTATCTGAGTATATTCCCTAACCATATTCAGTATACACTGTAGAAAGACTGACATAAGATTACAAAGCCCATAGGTGGCAAAGCAATTATAAATTTAGAAAGAATCTCCAGAAACAAGACAACCACAGAAAGCATTAATTCATCTCTGCTCAAATCCTTGGCACAAAGCATATTATATCAGTGATCCTGTTTGTGACACCAATTGTCTTGCTGTATCCACTGTCTGCACAGTTTACTGAACCCAGAATAGACAAGGCACAAGCTAAGAGGCTGGAAGGAGACTCGGGAATCCATAGGAACTTCAGACACATTTATTCTCTCCTGGCTGGCATAGTAGCCATACTACAATTCTCTCCTCCAAAGGCTGACCCCATGGACACAGTCGTGATACAGCAATAATGCTGCAGCTTTGTTTTCAGTGGAGCTCACATATATTTACAGGACACAACCCTGTAACCAAGCAAGTCCCTCATGACATTCACGTGCAGTTCTATTAGTGATCTCAACTGTTGCATAATCATTATTTACAAAATGTGGGGCAAGAACGAGAGGCCATGAAGTGGCAGAGCCTGACCATGCCATCTTGTCTAATTTGCTTTTTCCATACAAATATCCACAGGGAGTCAAGCTTAAAAGGATAAAATTAGAATAAATTTATTAGCAGCTTCATATCAAACAGCAGATGGTTTGAAGTTTGAACCAGGTATGTTGACTTTCTGTTATTACAAAACCCAAATCCACAGACTATAACAGAATCAATAACCATTGTATAGACATACTTCATTTTATTTTGCTTCAGTTTATGATGCTTCATGGGTATTTTGTTTTATAACAAATTGAAGGTTTATGGTAATGCTGTGTTAAGTAAATAAGTTGGAGCCATTTTTTCCAACATTTGCTTACTTCATATCTCTGTTTCACATTTTGATAATTCTCACAATATTTTGTAGTTTCTATGGTGATCTCTGATCAGTGATCTTTGATGTTACTGTTGTAATTGTTTATTGTTGTTGTTTAATCACTAAATCATGTGTGACTCTTTGCAACCCCATGGACTATAGCCCACTGGGTTGTTTTAGGGCACCAAAAAATGTGTCCATAGAAACCGTGAACCTGATTCACAAATATTTCTTGCTTTAAATGAAAACCTAGAAAGGACTAAACTTAGTGAGGAAGGCATGTCAAAAGCCAAGATAGGCTGAAAGCTAGGCCTCTTGGTACATTATCTGAGTTGGAAAAACAAAAGTTTTTGAAGGAAATTAAAAGTACATTTCAGTGAATACATGAATTGTAAAAAAATGGAACAGCATTTTTGTTCATATGGAGAAAGTTTTAGTGGTCTAAATAGAATATCAAACTAGCCTCAACATTCCCTTAAGTCTAAACCTAATTCAAAGCACAGTCCTAGCTCTCTTTTAATTGTATGAAGTCTCACAGAGGTGAGACAGCTGTAAAAGAAAAGTTTAAAGCTAGCAGTGGTTGGTTCATCAAGTTTAAGGAAGGAAGACATTTCTAAAACATCAAAGTGTAAGGTGAAGCAGCAAGTCCTGATGTAGAAGCTCTAGCAAGTTATTCAGAGGATCTAGCTAATATTATTAATGAAAGTGGCTACCTTAAACAAGTGATTTTAAATATAGACAAAACAACATTCTGTTGAAAGAAGATGTCATCAGGATATTAATAACTAGAGAGAAGTGAATAAAATGAAAGTCGCTCAGTCTTGTCAGACTCTTTGCAACCCCATGAAATTCTCCAGGCCAGAATACTGGAGTGGGTAGACTTTCCCTTCTCCAGGGAATCTTCCCTGGAGATCAAACCCAGGTCTCCTACATTGGAGAGAAGTCAACGCTTGGCTTTAAAACCTCAAAGAATAGGCTGATTCCATGTAGAAGCTAATGTAGCTGGTAACTTGAAGTTGAAACCAATGCTCATTTAGTATTCTGAAAATCCTAGGGATCTCAAGAATTACACTAAATCTTCTCTGTCTGTGCTCCATAAGTGGAACAACAAAGCCTGAGAGCACATCTTTTTTCAATATGCTTTACTGAATACTTCAAGCCCAAAGTTGAGATTTCTTTCAAAATTTTAGTACTCACTGACAATGTACCTTCAACTTGCAAGTCTTATTCTTTTTTTATTTTTTAGTTTGTTTTACTTTACAATACTGTATTCATTTTGCTATACATTCTTTAAAAAATGCATTTAATAAGACTATAGATGTCACAGATTATAATTCCTCTGATAAATCTCTGGAAAGTAAATTGAAAAACCTTCTGGGAAGTATTCAATATTCTAGAGGCCCTTAAGAACATTGCTTATCTATTGGAAGACATAAAAATATCTACTTTAACAGGAACTTGAAAGAAGTTGACCCCAACCATCATGGATGACTTTGAGGGGTTCAAGACTTCATTGGAGGGAGTAACTGCAGATATGGTGAAATAGCAAGAGAAATATAATTAGAAGTGGAGTCTGGAGATGTGACTGAACTGCTGTAATCTCATGATAAAATTTAGTTCATGAGATATCTCTTCTTTGGGGGGAGTGAAAAATAGTGGTTCCTTCAGGTAGGATCTATTTTTGGTCAATATGCTATAAACACTGTTGAAATGGCAGCAAATGATGTTACATAAACTTAGTTGATAAAGCATCATTACAGTTTGATAGAACTGACTCCAACTTTGATTAATGTTCTACAGTGGGTAAGATGCTATCAAGCTGCATTACATGCTAAAGAGAGATCATTATTGAAAGAAGTCAATTAATGTGACAGATTTCATTGAGGTCTTATTATTATAAGTTGACACAGTCAGTCCATCCTTTAGGAAGCACAAGTCTGATCAGTCAGCAGTCATCAAGACTGAGGCAAGTCATTCTGCCAGCAAAAAGAATGTGACTCACTGAAAGCTCAATGATAATTGAACTTTTTAGCAATCAAATTATTTTTAAATTAAGGTATATGCATTGGTCTTTTAGATGTTATGCCACTACATATTTACTAAAGTATAATATAAACATTACTTTTATATGTACTGGAAAACAGAAATATTTATATGGTTCACTTTTTTGTGATATTTGCTTTGGTGTTGTGGGTCTGAAATTGAACCCACAAAAGTTTTGAGGCATGCCTGTAATACATTAGTGACATTTTCAAACTTTTGACAAAAACATATTAGACATGTATATAAATAGGTAAGGGTGACTCATTAGCAAGCCAAATAATAATCAATAAAAATAACTCCAATAATGCTGAATATAGGAGACAAAGACTCCAAAGCACACATCACAATATGTTCACAAAATTAAATAAAATATAGTCCAAATGAATGAAGATGAGGAATCTAAACTGAGAAATATGAATTCTAAAAAAAAAAGGTAATTAAAAATTTAAAATGTATTTTCAGATTAGAACAGAAAAAAGAAAAAGAAACTCTTGTCAATACCCCAACAATACAAGAAAGAAAAGAAAAGGAAGTTTTTTTAGTCTAAAGGGAAAAAACATTCAGTAAAACTCTAAAAAAAAAAAAAAATGGCAATGAAGAACATTGCTATTGCTCAGCCATGCAGTCATGTCCGACTCTTCACGATCCAATGAACTGCAGAATGCCAGTCATGTCCCACTCTTCATGAACCAATGAACTGCAGCAGACCAGGCCTCCCTGTCCTGCACCATCTCCTGAAATCAGCCCAACTTCATGACCATTGCATCAGTGATGCCATCCAAATATCTCATCCTCTGATTTCCTCTTCTCCTTCTGCTCTTAATCTTTCCCATCATCAAACTCTTTGCCAAAAAGTCAGCTGTTTGCATCAGGTGATGGAAATATTTGAACCAAACGTGACCATAGCCTTCAGTATAGAGAAATTTGTCAGCAAAGTATTTGCTTTTCAACATGCTGTCTAGGTTTGTCATAACATTCCTGCCAAGAAGCAACTGTCTTCTGATTTCATGGCTGTAGTCACCATCAACACTGATTTTAGTGCCCAAGAAGAGGAAATATGTCACTGCTTCCACCTTTTCCCCCTATATTTGCCAAGAAGTGATGGGGCCAGAACACATGATCTTAGTTTGTTATTCTTGTTTGTTTATTTTTAAAAATTTAGTTTTAAGCCAGGTTTTTCACTCTCCTCCTTCACCCTTATGAAGAGGTTCTTTGGTTCCTCTTCATTTTCTGCTATTTGATGTTGTTTTTCAGTTGCTCGGCCATGTCCAATTCTTTGTGACTCCATGGACTGCAATAGGCTTCCCTGTATTTCACCATCTCCTAGAGATTGCTCAAACTCATGTCCATTGAGTCAGCAATGGCGTCCACCCATCTTGCCCTCAATTGTCCCCTTCTTTTCCTGCCTTCTAAGTTTCCTGGCATCAGAAAGATGTGTATAAGAGACAGGTCAATACCCCAACAATACAAGAAAGAAAAGAAAAGGAAGTTTTTTTAGTCTAAAGGGAAAAAACATTCAGTAAAACTCTAAAAAAAAAAAAAATGGCAATGAAGAACATTGCTATTGCTCAGCCATGCAGTCATGTCCGACTCTTCACGATCCAATGAACTGCAGAATGCCAGTCATGTCCCACTCTTCATGAACCAATGAACTGCAGCAGACCAGGCCTCCCTGTCCTGCACCATCTCCTGAAATCAGCCCAACTTCATGACCATTGCATCAGTGATGCCATCCAAATATCTCATCCTCTGATTTCCTCTTCTCCTTCTGCTCTTAATCTTTCCCATCATCAAACTCTTTGCCAAAAAGTCAGCTGTTTGCATCAGGTGATGGAAATATTTGAACCAAACGTGACCATAGCCTTCAGTATAGAGAAATTTGTCAGCAAAGTATTTGCTTTTCAACATGCTGTCTAGGTTTGTCATAACATTCCTGCCAAGAAGCAACTGTCTTCTGATTTCATGGCTGTAGTCACCATCAACACTGATTTTAGTGCCCAAGAAGAGGAAATATGTCACTGCTTCCACCTTTTCCCCCTATATTTGCCAAGAAGTGATGGGGCCAGAACACATGATCTTAGTTTGTTATTCTTGTTTGTTTATTTTTAAAAATTTAGTTTTAAGCCAGGTTTTTCACTCTCCTCCTTCACCCTTATGAAGAGGTTCTTTGATTCCTCTTCATTTTCTGCTATTTGATGTTGGTTTTCAGTTGCTCGGCCATGTCCAATTCTTTGTGACTCCATGGACTGCAATAGGCTTCCCTGTATTTCACCATCTCCTAGAGATTGCTCAAACTCATGTCCATTGAGTCAGCAATGGCGTCCACCCATCTTGCCCTCAATTGTCCCCTTCTTTTCCTGCCTTCTAAGTTTCCTGGCATCAGAACCTTTTCCAATGAGTTGGCCCTTCACATTAGGGGCCAAAATATCGGCACCTCATCTTTAGCATTAGTCCTTCCAATGAATATTCAAGTTTGATTACATTCAAGATTGACTGGTTTGATCTCCTTGCATTCCACAGGATTCTCAAGAGTCTTCTCTAAGAGGGCAGTTTGAAAGCATCGATTCTTCAGTGCTCAGCTTTCTTTATGGTCCAGCTGTCATATTGACATATAACTACTGGAAAAGACTACTGATATATGACTACTACAACTTCTCTTATATGTGCCTCTACTGGAAAAGTAATGTCCTGCTTTTTAATGCACTGTCTAGGTTTGTTATAGGTTTTCTTCCAAGAACAAGTATATTTTAATTTCATTGCTGCAGTGACCATCTGGAGTAATTTTGGAACCCAAGAAAATGAAACTTGTCACTGTTTCTACATTTACCCCCTTCTATCTGCCATGATGTGATGGGAATGGATGTCATGATCTTAGTTATTTGAATACTGATTTTTAAGCCAGCTTTTTCACTCTCTTCTTTCACCTTCATTAAGAGCTGCTACAGTTTTTCTTCACTTTCTTTATTAAGGGTGGTGTCATCTCCATATCTGATGTTATTGATATTTTCCCTGGCAATCTTGATTCCAGCTTGTGTTTCATCCAGCCCAGCATTTTTTTCATGATGTACTCTGCATATAAATTAGATGACCAAGGCAAAAATATACAGGCTTGATGTACTCTTTTCTCGAATTGGAGCAATCTGTGGTTCCATGTCCAGTTCTAACTGTTCCTTCCTAACCAGCATACAGATTTCTCAAGAGGCAGCTTAGATATCTGGCATCCCTATCTCTTTCAGAATTTTCCTGAGTTTCGTGTGATCCACACAGTCAAAGTCTTTGGCATAGTCAATAAAGCAGAAGTAGATATTTTTCTGGAACCCTATTGCTTTTTTGATGATCCAGTGGATATTAACAATTGATCTCTGGTTCCTCTGCCTATTCTAGAGCCAGCTTGAACATCTGGAATTTCACAGTTCATGTACTGTTGAAGCCAGACTTGGGGAATTTTGAGCATTACTCTGTAATTGTGAATTACTTTGAGCACTCTTTGGCATTGCCTTTCTTTGGGACTGGAATGAAAACTGAACTTTTCCAGTCCTGTGGCCACTGCTGAGTTTTCCAAATTTGCTGACATATTGAGTGTAGCACTTTCACAACATTGTCTTTTAGGATTTGAAATAGCTCAACTGGAATTCTATCACCTCCACTAGCTTTGTTCATAGTGATGCTTCCTAGGACCCACTTGACTTCACATTCCAGAATGTCTGGCTCTAGATGAGTGATCACACCATGTGATTATCTGGGTCTTGAAGAATTTCTTTGTTTAGTTTTTCTGTGTTTTCTTAACATCTCTTCTTAATATATTCAGCTTCTGTTAGGCCCATAGCATTTCATTTCTTTATTGTGCCCATCTTTGCATGAAATGTTCCCTTGGTATTTCTAATTTTCTTAAAGAGATCTCTAGTTTTTCCCATTTTATTGTTTTCCTCTATTCTTTGCTTTGATCACTAAAAAAGGCTTTCTTATCTCTCCTTGCTACGCTTTGGAACTCTGCATTCAAATGGGTCTTTCTTTCCTTTTTTCCTTTGTCTCTTGGTTCTCTTCTTTTCACAGCTATCTGTAAGGCTTCCTCAGATACTCATTTTGCTTTTTTACATTTCTTTTTCTTGGGGATGGACTTGATCATTGCCTCCTGTACAATGTTACAAAACTCCATCCATAGATCTTCAGGCACTCTGTCTATCAGATCTAGTCCCTTAAGTCTATTTCTCACTTCCAATGTATAATCATAAAGGATTTGATTTAAGCTGTTAGTTAGTTAGTTAGTTAACTGATTAGTTCAGGCGCTCAGTTGTGTCTGACTCTTTGTGACCCCATGAATTGCAGCACGCCAGGCCTCCCTGTCCATTACCAACTCCCAGAGTTCACTCAGACTCACATCCATCAAGTCAGTGATGCCATCCAGCCATCTCATCCTCTGCTGTCCCTTCTCCTCCTGCCCCCAATTCCTCCCAGCATCAGAGTCTTTTCCAGTGAGTCAACTCTTTGCATGAGGTGGCCAAAGTAATGGAGTTTCAGCTTTAGCATCATTTCTTCCAAAGAAGTCCCAGGGCTAATCTTCTTCAGAATGAACTGGTTGGATCTCCTTGCAGTCCAAGGGACTCTCAAGAGTTTCTCCAACACCTTAGNTCCCCTTCTCCTCCTGCCTCCAATCCCTCCCAGCATCAGAGTCTTTTCCAATGAGTCAACTCTTTGCATGAGGTGGCCAAAGTAATGGAGTTTCAGCTTTAGCATCATTTCTTCCAAAGAAGTCCCAGGGCTAATCTTCTTCAGAATGAACTGGTTGGATCTCCTTGCAGTCCAAGGGACTCTCAAGAGTTTCTCCAACACCTTAGTTCAAAAGCATCAGTTCTTTGGTGCTCAGCTTTCTTCACAGTCCAACTCTAACATCCATACATGATCACTGGAAAAACCATAGCCTTGACTAGACAGACCTTTGTTGGCAAAGTAATGTCTCTGGTTTCCAACATGCTATCTAAAGTGGTCATAACTTTCTTCCAAGGAGTAAGCGTATTTTAATTTCATGGTTGCAATCATCATCTGCAGTGACTTTGGAGCCCAAACAAATAAAATCTGATACTACTTCCACTGTTTCTCCATCTATTTCCCATGAAGTGATGGGACCAGATGGCATGATCTTCGTTTTCTGAATGTTGAGCTTTAAGCCAACTTTTGCACTCTCCACTTTCACTTTCTTCAAGAGGCTTTTTAGTTCCTCTTCACTTTCTGCCATAAAGGTGTTGTCATCTGCATATCTGAGGTTATTGATATTTCTCCCAGCAATCTTGATTCCAGCTTGTACTTCTTTCAGACCAGCGTTTCTCATGATGTACTCTGCATAGAAGTTAAATAAGCAGGGTGCCAATATATAGCCTCGACACACTCGTTTTCCTATTTGGAGCCAGTCTGTTGTTCCATGTCCAGTTCTAACTGTTGCTTCCTGACCTGTATATAGGTTTCTTAAGAAGCTGTACTTGAATGGTCTAGTGGTTTCCCTACTTTCTTCAATTTAAATCCGAATTTAGCAATAAGGAGTTCATGAACTGAGCCACAGTCAGCATCTAGTTTTGTTTTTGCTGACTGTATAGTGCTTCTCCATCTTTGGCTGCAAAGAATATAATCAATTTGATTTCAGTATTGACCATCTGGTGATATCCATATGTAGAGTCTATTGTGTTGTTGGAAGAGGGTGTTTTCTATGACCAGTCTGTTCTCTTGGCAAACTCTATTAGCCTTTTCCCTGCTTCATTCTGTACTCCAAGGACAAATTTGTCTGTTAGTCCAGGTATTTCTGGTATCATGAGGAGTTATGGGTCAGCAATGGACTGACACAGGGGCATGGGCTCTGGGTACAACTGACCTGGTTATGGCATAAACCCTCTTGAAGGAGGTCGCCATTAACTCCATCATAGAGCCACCAGAACTTACACAGGCCTGGGGAAATAGACTCTTGGAGGACACACACAGAGCCTTGTGTGCACCAGGACCCAGGAGAAAGGAGCAGTGACCCCACAAGAGACTGACCCAGACTTTCCCATGAGAGTCCATGAGTCTTCAACAAAGGCGTGGGTCAGCGGTAGCCTGCTTCAGTTTTGGGGGCACTGAGTGTAACAGTGCATGCATGGGACCTTTTGAAGTAGGTTGTCATTTTCTTCATTACTTTCACTATAGTTTGGCCACATGTAAGAAACAGGGATGGAACACAGCCCCATCCATCAATAGAAAATGGTATTAAGATTTACTGAGCATGGCCCTGCCCATGATAACAAGACCCAGTTTCCCACTCAGTCAGTCTTTTCCATTATGAAGCTTCCATAAGCCTCTTATCCTCCTTAATCAGAGGGCATAAAGACTGAAAAGCACAGTCACAGAAAACTAACCAATCTGGTCACATGGACCATGGCATTGTCTAACTCAATGAAACTATGAGCCAAGCCATGTAGGGCCACCCAAGAGGGTCATGGTGGAGAGTTCTGAGAAAATGTGATCCACTGGATAAAGGAATGGCAAACCACCTCAGTATTCTTTCCTAGAGAACCCCGTGAATAGTACAAAAATGCAAAAAGATAGGAGAGTGAAAGACGAACTCACCAAGTCGGTAGGTGCCAAATACACTACTGGAGATCAGTGGAGAACTAACTCCAGAAAGAATGAAGAGATGTAGCCAAAGTAAAACAACATTCATTTGTGGATGTGAGCAGTGATGGGAGTGAAGTCCAATGTTGTATAGAGCAATATTGCATAGGAACCTGAAATGTTAGGTCCATGAATCAAGGCAAATTGGAAATGTTCACACCGGAGATGACAAGTGTAAAGATCAGCATTTTAGGAATCAGTGAACTAAAATGGATTGAAATGAGTGTGAATTTAACTCAGAAGACTGTTATATCTACTACTGCATGCAAGAGTCCCTTAAAAGAAATGGAGTAACCATCATAGTCAATGAAAGAGTCTTAAATGTAGTACTTGGATGCAATCTCAAAAATGACAGAATGATCTCTGTTCTTTCCAAGGCAAACCATTCAATATTAGAGTAATCCAAGTCTATGCTCAGATCTGTAATTCTTTGTGTAATATGCACATTTTCACTATATTTATTCTTCCAGTCCAAGAGCATGATATATTTTTCCATCTATTTCTGTCATCTTTGATTCATTTTATCAGTGTTTTGTAGTTTTCTGTAAATAGGTCTTTTTTTTAGGTAATTTTTTTTCTATATATTTTATTATTTTCATTGTAATGGTGAATGCAATTGTTTCCTTAATTTTTCTTTCTGATTCTTCACTGTTAGTGTGTAAGAATTCAAGGAATCTCTGGGTATTAGTTTGATATCTTGCAACTTTACTATATTCATTGATTAGCTCTAGGATATTTCCAATTTTATCATAGTTTTCTATGTAGTCAATCAGGTAATCTACAAACAATGAAAGTTTTACTTCTTCTCCAATCTGGATTTATTTTATTTCTTTTTATTCTCTGATTGCTGTAGCAAGGACTTCCAGAATTATGTTGAATAGCAGTGGTAACACAAGGCATCCTTTTTCTGTTCATGGTTTTAAAGGAAATGCTTTCAGGTTTTTGCCACTGAGATTAATTTTTCTGTGGATTGATCCTATATGGCTTTTATTATGTTGAAGTATGTTCTGGAGAGTTTTTATTGTAAATGGTTGTTGAATTCTGTCAAAGGCTTTCTCTGCATTTATTGAGATAATCAAATGCTTTTTATCTTTCAATTGCTAATATAGTATATAACATTGATTTATTTGTGAATATTGAAGAATCTTTGCATCCCTGGGATAAAGCTTACTTGGTCATGATGAGATATCTCTTTTAACATGTTTTTAATTCTGTTTGCTAGAATTCTGTCCAGGATTTTTGCATCTATGTTCATTCGTGATATTGGTGTATATTATTCTTTTTCTGTGGCATCTTTATCTGGTTTTGGTATTAGGATAATGGTGATGAATGGTTCTATGAAGATCTACAAGACCTTTTCAAATTAACACCCCCAAAAGATGTTATTTTCATTATAGGGGACTGGAATGCAAAAGTAGGAAGTTAAGAAATACCTGGAGTAACAGGCAAATTTGGCCTTAGAATATGGAATGAAGCAGGGCAAACACTAATAGAGTTTTGCCAAGAAAATGCACTGGTCATAGCAAACACCCTCTTCCAACAACATAAGAGAAGACTCTACACATGGTCAACACCGAAATTAGATTGATTCTCTTCTTTGCAGCCAAAGATGGAGAAGCTCTAAACAGTTAACAAAAAAAGACCAGGAACTGACTGTGGCTCAGATTATGAACTCCTTATTGCCAAATTCAGACTTAAATTGAAAAGAATAGGGAAAACCACTAGACAATTCAGTTATGACCTAAATCAAATCCTTTATGAGTATACTGTGGAAATAAGAAATAGATTTAAGGGACTAGATCTGATAGATAGAGTGGATGATAAACTATGGACGGACGTTCATGACATTTCACAGGAGACAGGGATCAAGACCATCTCCATGGAAAAGAAATGCAAAAAAACAAAATGGCTGTCTGGGGAGGCCTTACAAATAGCTGTGAAAAGAAGACAAGTGAAAAGCAAAGGAGAAAAGGAAAGATATAAGCATCTGAATGCAGAGATCCAAGAAATAGCAATAAGAGATAAGAAAGCCTTCCTCAGCGATCAACACAAAGAAATAGAGGAAAACAACAGAATGGGAAAGAGCAGAGATCTCTTCAAGAAAATCAGAGACACCAAGGGAACATTTCATGCAAAGATGGGCTCAATAAAGGACGGAAATGGTATGGACCTAACAGAAGTAGAAGATATTAAGAAGAAGTGGCAATAATACACAGAAGAACTATACGAAAAAGATCTTCACAACCAAGATACTCACGATGGTGTGATCACTCACCTAGAGCCAGACATCCTGGATTGAAAAGTCAAATGGACCTTATAAAGCATCCCTATGAGCAAAGCTAGTGGAGGTGATGGAATTCCAGTGAAGCTATTTCAATTCCTGAAAGATAATGCTGTGAAAGTGCTGAACTCAATATCCTAGCAACTTGGGAAAACTCAGCAGTGGCCACAGGACTGGAAAAGGTCAGATTTCATTCCAATCCCAAAGAAGGGCAATGCCAAAGAATGCTCAAACTACTGCACAATTGCATTCTTCTCACATGCTAGTAAAGTAATATTCAAAATTCTCCAAGCCAAGCTTCAGCAGTATGTGAACTGTGAAATTCCAGATGTTCAAGCTGATTTTAGAAAAGGCAGAGGAACTAGACACCAAATTGCCAACATCCACTGACTAATCAAAAAGCAAGAGAGTTCCAGAAAAACATCTATTTCTGCTTTATTGACTATGCCAAAGCCTTTGACTNTCAGCAAATCGTGAACTGTGAACATTCAGATGTTCAAGCTGGTTTTAGAAAAGGTAGAGGAACAAGAGATAAAATTGCCAATATCTACTGGATCGTCAAAAAAGCAAGAGAGTTCCAGAAAAACATCTATTTCTGCTTTATTGACTATGCCAAAGCCTTTGACTGTGTGGATCACAATAAACTGTGGAAAATTCTGAAAGAGATGGGAATACCAGATCACCTGACCTGCCTCTTGAGAAACCTATATGCAGGTCAGGAAGCAACAGTTAGAACTGGGCATGGAACAACAGACTGGTTCCAAATAGGAAAAGGAGTATGTCAAGGCTGTATATTGTCACCCTGCTTATTTAACTTATATTCAGAGTACATCATGAGAAACACTGGGCTGGATGAAGCACAATCTGGAACCAAGATTGCTGGGAGAATTATCAATAACCTCAGATATGCAGATGACACCACACTTATGGCAGAAAGTGAAGAAAAACTGAAAAGCCTCTTGATGAAAGTGAAAGAAGAGAGTGAAAATGTTGGCTTAAAGCTCAACATTCAGAAAACAAAGATCATGGCATCCAGTCCCATCACTTCATGGCAAATAGATGGAGAAACAGTGGAAACAGTGTCAGACTTTATTTTGGGGGGCTCCAAAATCACTGCAGATGGTGACTGCAGCTATGAAATTAAAAGATGCTTACTCCTTGGAAGGAAAGTTATGATCAACCTAGACAGCATATTGAAAAGCAGAGACATTACTTTGCCAACAAAGTCTGTCTAGTCAAGGCTATGTTTTTTCCAGTAGTCATGTGTGAATGTGAGAGTTGGACTGTGAAGAAAACTGAGTGCCAAAGAATTGATGCTTTTGAACTGTGGTGTTGGAAAAGATGCTTGAGAGTCCCTTGGACTGCAAGGAGATCCAAACAGGCCATCCTAAAAGAAATCAGTCCTAAGTGTTCTTTGGTAGGACTGATGTTGAAGCCAAAACTCCAATAGTTTGGCCCCCTCATGTGAAGAACTGACTCATTTGAAAAGACCCTGATGCTGGGAAAGATTGAAGGTGGGAGGAGAAGGGGATGACCGAGGATGAGATGGTTGGATGGCATTACCAATTCAATGACATGAATTTGAGTGAAGTCTGGGAGTTGGTGATGGATAGGGAGGCCTTGTGTGCTTCAGTTCATGGGGTCACAAAGAGTCAGACATGACTGAATGACTGAACTGAAATGAACTGGTTTTTCCATCCCCCTGAAGCAGCTCCTGTCCCAAGATCAATGCCACATACCAGAACACCTGCAACAGTCACAGTCAGGCGTTACAGACAACCACAGTAGAAGCTAGCCACACACTAGCATACCCTCAGAAATTGCAGCCCAGCCACAATATGAGGGCACATGCAGCCCATATGGAGACTCTTGGAGCATCTGGCTCCGGCAACCAAGGGGATCACACTCTGGGTCCCACAGGTCACCTTCTACATATAGTCACTCCTTCAAGACAAAGAGGTATATAGCTAATCTCCCTAATACATAGAAATAAACACAGCGAGTTTGGCAAAATAAGCAGACAAAGGACTATGTTCTAAATGAAAGAACAAGACAAAACATTAAAAAAATAAAATAAAAAACAAGGAAATAACAAAATGGAGATAAGAAACTACCAGACAAAGTGTTCAATGAAGTGGTCATAAACAAGCTCACCAAACTCAGGAGAAGAATGCAGGTGAGAACTTCAACAATGAGATAGGAAATATTAAAAAGAACCAATCAGAGCTTTAGAACACAATAACCAAAATGGAAAATACACTAGAGAGAACTAACAGCAAATTAGAAAATTCCGAAGAACAAATCACCAATTTGAAAGACAGGGTAGTAGAAATCGCCCAATCTGAACAGAAAGAAAAAAAAAAAGTGAAGCTAGTTTAAGGGAATTCTGAGATAACATCAAGCTTATTAACATTCACATTATAAGGGTCCCAGAAAAAAAGAGAGAAAGAGGCAGAAAACCCATTTGAAGAAATGATCAATGAAAACTTCCCTAACCTAGGAAAGAAAAGTGAAAGTCAAAGTTGCTCAGTTGTGTCTGACTCTTTGCAACACCATGGACTATACAGTCCATGGAATTCTCTAGGCCAGAATACTGGAGTGGGTAGCATTTTCCTTCTCTAGGGGATCTTCCCAACCCACAGACTGAACCCAAGTCTCCCACATTGCAGGCATATTTTTTACCAACTGAGCCACAGGGACAGATATTCAAATTCAGGGAGCACAGAAAGTCCCAAACAAGATGAGCCCAACAAGACCCACACCATGACACATTACAATTAAAATGTCAAAAATTAAAGATAAAAGATAATGTTAAAAGCAGCAAGAAGAAGACAAATAGTTACATATAGGGGAGCCCCCATAAGACTATCAGCTGACTTTTCAGAAGAAACTTTATAGGATGGAAAAGAGTGGCATGAGATATTCAAAGTACTAAAAGGAAGAAACTTGGAATCATGAATTAATTCTCTATCTAGCAAGGTTAGTATTCAGAATTGAAGAAAAGATAAAGAATTTCCCAGACAATCAAAAACTGACCTTACAAGAAAGGTTAAAGGCACTTCTTCCAGAAATACAAAAATTATGATAGAAAACACCTCACTGGTAAAGGCAAACATATAGTAGAAGTAGTAGATCAAACAACTTTATAGATAGTATCCAGATGGAAAGGAAAAAGTAGTCAAATCATCTATATTCATAGTAATTACATATGTGATGTACAAAATACAAAAGATTAAAAATATAACAAACAAAAAATAGCATGTAGATATTTTTATATAAAATTAAGAAAAATATTTAAAGATAAGCACCATAATGTTTACTGTAGCTACTTCTGGGTAGTGGAATTTTAAGAACCAGAGTTGGAGGCTCTTTTCTTACTACATTAATTAGTTTTAAGTCAGGACTGTGGGAAACTCTTTTTTTTATTATTATTATTATTAAATAGAAAAAAGGAAAATAAGCAATCAGATATTCCTGTAGTCTACATCATGATCTTTATGTGTGTCATTTGGTCAAAATTTTTCTAAATAATAGCATTGATTAATATTGTCTCATAAGCAGTAGAGAAAAACAATATGATTGTTAATCAAGCAAGTATAATTTGCAAATCTATAGGCTGATACTTAGAAGCACCTAACAGTAAAATTTGCAAAATGATTTAAAAAACAGAACACTACTAGTATTTTCCTCTACAGACCATATTTCAAAGACCTATTTGGTTTTATTTTAATTTCTCTCTGTAATAATTTTCTAATTGAATTTTAGGGGCATGTCAATATGATGATACAGTGCCAGGTTGTCATGCAGCAAATATACCCCAAAGGAGTAACTCTAAGAAGGTAGATAATGTTGACATATTCTGGCTTCTGTGAATTTCATTCCTATGTCAGTCTGAATTGTGCAAAACTGAGCTCTAAATCTAAGAGTTCTGTAAAAACATTTTTCATGGTTTATTTATTTAACAGTCACACTGAAATCTATGTCCCTTTAATTTTTCAAATATCAGATACCTTTTTAAAATCAGGCTGATTTAATTGACATTTTAAACTCCAATATTTAAACATAAGTATTTTAAATATGCATGCTACACATACATTCCTATGCATACTACATATCTAGTAGGGTGAGAGAGAGAGAGGAATTATGAGAAGAATAAATTCATTAAAGCACAGTTGATCTAAAAATTTTCAGCTTCTTCTTACTTTGTGCCCTCCATCTTAAAATATCAAATGAAGTTTGAGATTTGAAAAGTTTTAACAAAAATAATAATGTATGCTCTAAATTCTGCTCAACCACTATTTTTTATTACTAGGCTCTAAGAAATTTTGAAATTTCAATAAATGTGTTAGGATGTACAGATTTCATAACCATAGAAAAATAAATCAATAGCTATTTGAAAAAGAAAAATGAAAAGGGGAAGATTTTTGTTTCTCATGAAATGTCAGGAGGTTGTGTTTGTGTTAATGAGAAACATTATCTTACCAAAGAATCCTGGTATCCTCATTTCCATTTATATAGGAAATTGATTAATACTTAACTAATTGGCACATGCAAATGGGGATTAACTGAATTCACTTTTCTTCACAACTCAATGACTGTAATTTAGATCCTTACTTAGATTTAAATCTTTTATTATTTTTGAAGGTAATCATCTTCCTGTTGTTAGAAATAAAATATCAAAGCACCATGCTAATTATAGCTTATTTGTGTCTCACAAATTACCTAATTAACATTACTGAAAAGTAAATGTACAGTGAGCAAAGTTTAAACTCCTGAACTGGAGTCAAGCCCTTCACACAATATAGTGAGGAGATATATACGCTATTGAATGCCATTGGGTCAGATAAGACTTTGGAGCTAATAACCATAGTTAGATATTCAAGTTTTACTTCAAAAGAAAAGCTTATTCTGATGTTTCAATGCAATTACATCTCTGAACTTTCTCAATTAGCTCTCCTAGATAGGTAAGAGACACGAGGAGGTGGGAAAACAGAAAGATGCGCATGGCTGGAAAAGTAAAATTAAGTAAAAATCTCAAAAGGTTTATGGCATGCATGATTTGCTTGGGGAAACTCTATAAAATCAATGTAGTCATGGCTTTGGAATAGCTGTCTAGTGTATTTCAAAGCCTAAGATTCTGGCAATCATAATTCCTTAGGTTCAGGGCAAAAATCTTGTTAAGCAGTTTATTTAGAGGGAAATAGCTAGAAGAGTAACACTTTCTGAGATGTCTAAACCCAATTCATTCACATGCAAATTTAATATATGGCAGGATAGTTATGTAGAATTGTAGGCACATTTTTAGGAGCAGCTCTGAGTTAGCTGTGAGGTAAACTTTTTCAGAAATACTGGGACAAGGACTTCCCTTGGCCATATACATATTAAATATTTATTGAGTAGTTATTATATGTATGAGGGACAACACTACAATCTCTAGGGTTTCCCTGGTGGCTCGGATGGTAAAGAATCTGCCTGCAGTGCAGGAGACTGGGGTTCAATTCCTGGGTTGGGTAGATTCCTTGGAGAATGGCAACTGACTTGAGTATTCTTGCCTTAAGAGTTCCATGGACAGAGGAGTATGGTGGGCTACAGTCCATTGGGTCGTGAAGAGTCAGACATGACTGAGCCTCTAACACTTTAACACTACAATCTCAATATGTAAGAGTGAAAAAGACTGGTGAGATTACTGTTACTGAGCAAAGGGCTTGCTGCCTGATGCACACTGAAGTCAGTATTATGACTCAGGCTTTTGAGAAAACAAAAAGCTTTATTGCAAGGTCAACCATCAAGGAGACAGGAGGCATAGCTCAAATCTGTCTTCCTGATCCAGGATTCAGTCAGACATTTATGAGTTGGAAGAGGACGCAGTAATATTTAAAAGCAGCAGAAAATACAGGGCAAAGGATGCAGGAAATCAGAAGTTTAGGAATATCACGTGGTTCTAGCATACCCTGTCCTGAAGAACAATGTGCCTAAGTCCTGATGTTTACTTATGTACTATAAGCCAGGCTGTATCCAAAAGGCCCACACTTCAAAGATCCATTCATCTGAAAATTTGAAGATTATTCCAGATTTCTAATATGGAAATATTACAGTTTTGAATCATAGGTTACTCTAACTTTGCATGATACAGCCCTAATGCTATTTGAACTCTCAGAATCCCTGGAGTAGCTTTCTTATAGACAAACTGTCTTGATGAGTCACACATGGCCTCACTCTAGCTATACAAACTCCAAACAGGTTCTCACTCTAATCAGAGAAAATCTAAACTTTGTTAAGTGGGCAGTTCGTTTTGGGGGTGAAGTTCTTATCATTTAGCATCCTTCTTTTACTCACATTCAGTTTTTGTCTTCATCAGGCATCTTTTCAGTTGTCTCCAATAAACAGCCTATTTTCCATCATTCACCTGGATAATGCACCAAACACCTGATTTGCCCTTTCTGTCTTCCTTATAAAAAATGCCTTAATCCACTGTCCATCCTTTCCCAGCCTTTCTAAAGAGTCTAATAAACTAACCTGTGTTCAGAGAGAGTACCAGTAGAAGCATTCTGGAGAAACCTGACCTACCAAAAATGAGGGCAAATGCTGGAAACAGCCATTCCTGGAGAAGAAATCAAGTCCTCTACACTCTTACAATTAGACCAAATGGAAGACTGCGTCGCAGTGCTTTATAATACATTTCAGACTTTGAGAGTTGGTTTTCCAAATGGTGCAATGCTTGTTCTAAGAAAGAAGGTTTGCCTCAAAGAAAGAGAAGGATTTAAAATCATGATGTGAATACAGAAGGAAAGAAATTACTGGAAAGGGAGCAAAACCTTTCATCTTTGACCCAGTGTCCCACAGAGTGGAAAACATTTACTCTGAGATTCCATACACAGGTCAATGTACCACAGAAGCCAAGAGTGGTTTTTAAAAACAATAACACTAACCATAAGCCACCCAAGAATCAGAGACTATACAGACCAGTTTCTTCCTTCACATGCTTATTTTCAAGGCCACATGGGTTGGGGGAAAATTGTGCATCCTGCTAAATTGGTTTTCAGTGTGTATGTGAATGTGTTTTAGTCCTGACATATTTTCCTACTGGTAAGTGTGGAAAAAGAAAGAAAGAAAGAAAGAAAGGCAAGGGAAAGAAAATGTTTTAACTACTGCAAATTTCAGTGTATAAAGTTTCCCAGTAGATTCAAAACTGTGCGTAGACTTTAAAAACAAGTTTTGTTTTGGCTATTTGCACTTTAAATTCTTTGTTATTCAGTAGTTAAGTTGTGTCCAACTCTTTGCAACCATATGGACCTAGCAAACCAGGCTCTTCTGTCCTCCACCATCTACCAGAGTTTGGTAAAAATTCATGTCCACAGAGTTGGTCATGCTACCTAACCATCTCATCCTCTGTAATTCCCTTCACCTTTTGCCTTTCCCAGCATTATGGTCTTTTCCAATGAGTTATCTCTTTGCATCAGATAGCCAAAGTACTGGAGCTTCAGCTTCAGCAATAGTCCTTCCAAAACAGACTCAGGGTTGATTATCTTTAGAATTGACTGGTTTGATCTCTTTGCTGTCCAGGGATTCCCAAGAGTTTTCTCCAGTACCACATTTCGAAAGCATCAATTCTTAGTGTTCAGCCTTCTTTATGGTCCAGCATGACTACTATAGAAACCATAGCTTTGACAATATGGACCTTTGTTGGCAAAGTGAAGTCTCTGCTTTTTAATACACTGTCTAGATTTGGGATAGCTTTCCTTGCTATTTCCTAGTTAAAGAGTATTTTATTCAAAAATCTCATAAAATAGCCTTACTAAAAAACATCCCTATATGAAAGAATATGTGCCCTTCCTTTAAAACCAGACTTCTTAGCCAATGTTCTGGTTAGCCAGAAGTCTTAGGTGAGCCAAAGTCTTTCCAACTTTGACTCCAAGAAGGTATCCCTGTCCACCATAAGTCATTCTTGTGACACTGCATTGATATCACAGCCTTATTTTCCAGGTGTTCACTTCACTACATCTCCCCAAACAACTTCTCTTGTAGATTTTAATATAGTAATAAGAAAAAATAAGATGACTGAATGAACAATGTATGAGTAAAAAAAATGAATAAACAAACCAAGTTCATTTACCTCCATAAATTCAGATAAATAGTTGTTTAGATAAAAACTAAGATCATGTCATCTGGTCCCATCACTTCATGGGAAATAGATATTTTTCTGGGCTACAAAATCACTGCAGATGGTGACTGTAGCCAATAAATTAAAAGACGCTTACTTCTTGGAAGGAAGGTCATGACCAACCTAGATAGCATATTAAAAAGCAGAGATATTACTTTGCCAACAAAGGTCCATCTAGTCAAGGCTATGGTTTTACCAATGGTCGCATATGGATGTGAGAGTTGGACTGTGAAGAAAGCTGAGCATCGAAGAACTGATGCTTTTGAACTGTGGTGTTGGAGAAGACTCTTGAGAGTCCCTTGGACTGCAAGGAGATCCAGCAGTCCTGGGTGTTCATTAGAAGGACTGATGCTGAGGCTGAAACTCCAATACTCTGGCCACCTCATGCAAAGAGTTGACTCATTGGAAAAGACTCTGATGCTGGGAGGGATTGGGGGCAGGAGGAGAAGGGGCCAACAGAGGTTGAGATGGCTGGATGGCATCACCAACTTGATAGACATGAGTTTGGGTAAACCCCGGGAGTTGGTGATGGACAGGGAGGCCTGGCGTGCTGCAATTCATGGGGTCACAAAGAACTGGACACGACTGAGTGACTGAACTGAACTGAACTGAACCTTTAACAACTACCTAATATGAGGAAAATAAAAATAAAACATAAGCAGAGTGAATAACAGAGTCAGTTTTTTGTCAAATGACTGTTTCCTCTTAGTATATATTTGGCCATTTGGAAAGTTTTTTCAGACCAGTAAAGGGCTTCCCCAGTACAGGAGAAGTAAGAGACACAGGTTCAACCCCTGGATCGGGAATATCTCCTGGAGGAGGACACGGCAACCGACTCCAGTATTCTTGCCTAGAGAATCCCATGGACAGAGGAGCCTGGTGGGCCAGGGTCCATAGGATCCATAGGGCCTCAAAGAGTTAGACATGACTGAAGTGACTTAGCACACAGGCACAAAGTATCATTTGATATATTTAAGCAGTCATTTACTACATAATACCCTGCTTATGTGAAAAATTCATGGAACTCTCAACTCTTATAGAGAGCAATTAAGGCTTTGGAGGGTTAAAACTGCCTCTTAGAACCATGGCAGTAATCAGCAAGGAATGCTTTTCCAATTTTGTAGATTCAGAAGAGAAAAGGATTATCTTTTGTAAAACTTTTAATCATGCCAAATGAACTTGTATGGTTGGTACACTCAGTGAAGTTTCCCTAGCCATTCTAATTCTAATAAAATGCTATTTTAAAAACAGATGGTATCAATAATACCCTAATATTTTAAGAACATAAACTGAACTTAATAAATTTGAGATTATTAGTATTATCCTCATCAAAAGCATTATCTTATTTAATTCCCACAATAAATCTAAAATGAAAGTATCATAATTATCCCTAACTTACACATGGGGAAACCAGAGGAAAAGTAATTGGCCCAAGCTAATTGAAGTTAGAGCTGAAATTTGAGCCCAGTTATGTCCAACTTCTGAGCTCAAACTTTAATCACTAAAATATAGTCTCCTTTATCATGTATAATCACAAGAACATTAGCTCCAAACGGCAGGTTTACTTATCTGTTTGGTATATCACAATGACTATTGAACTATTAGTAAATGAACTAATGACTATTATTTCAATGACTATCTTACATAATGGGTACACAGTAAAGATTTGTTGAACGGAAGAATGATAAATAATGATTATCTTATATCAATACGAGGCCAAGCCTCTCAGTTAGTTCTTGACTTCATAAGGTTAGAAGGAACATATTAACCCGAAAAAAAAGAGTGGATAAGATGTACGAAGTTAGTAGAATTCCTCACTCTATCACACGTTTTGACAGATACCTCATCATGTGCATGAAGTGAACCTTTCTGGAACTGATGATAGACTGTGTCACTTATGATGTCTCTCCACTATTTATGATAAAGACTCAGTTCAGTTCAGTTCAGTCGCTCAGTCGTGTCCGACTCTTTGCGACCCAATGAATTGCAGCACACCAGGCCTCCCTGTCCATCACCAACTCCCAGAGTTCACTCAGACTCGCATCCAACGAGTCAGTGATGCCATCCAGCCATCTCATCTTCTGCCATCCCCTTCTCCTCCTGCCCCCAGTCCCTCCCAGCATCAGAGTCTTTTCCAATGAGTCAACTCTTCGCATGAGCTGGCCAAAGTACTGGAGTTTCAGCTTTAGCATCATTCCTTCCAAAGAAATCGCAGGGCCGATCTCCTTCAGAATGGACTGGTGGGATCTCCTTGCAGTCCAAGGGACTCTCAAGAGTCTTCTCCAATACCATAGTTCAAAAGCATCAACTCTTCGGAGCTTAGCTTTCTTCACAGTCCAACTCTCACATCCATACATGACTACTAGAAAAACCATAGCCTTGACTAGAAGGACCTTAGTTGGCAAAGTAATGTCTCTGCTTTTGAATATGCTATCTAGGTTGGTCATAAAATAAAGACTAAGGTCTCTTTATTCCTGTTAAACATATAACTCTTCAGTTCAGTTCAGTCGCTCAGTCGTATCTGACTCTTTTCAACCCCAAAAACCGCAGAACACCAGGGCTCCCTGTCCGGCACCAACTCCCGGAATCCACCCAAATCCCTGTCCACTGAGTCAGTGATGCCATTCAACCATTCATCCTCTGTCATCCCTTTCTCCGCCTCCCCTCAATGTTTCCCAGCATCAGGGTCTTTTCAAATGATTCAGCTTTTCACAACAGGTGCCCAAAGTATTGGAATTTCAGCTTTAGCATCAGTCCTTCCAATAAACACCCAGGACTGATCACCTTTACGATGGACTGGTTGGATTTCCTTGCAGTCCAAGGGACTCTCAAGAGTCTTCTCCAACACCACAGTTCAAAAGCATCAATTCTTCGGTGACCAGCTTTCTTGATACTCCAACACTCACATACATACATGACTACTGGAAAAACCATAGCCTTGACTAGAAGGACTTTTGTTGACAAAGTAATGTCTCTGCTTTTTAATATGTTGTCTAGGTTGGTCATGACTTTCCTTCCAAGGAGAAAGCATCTTTTAATTTCATGGCTGCAATCACCATCTGCAGTGATATTGGAGCCCCCAAACTAAAGTCAGCCACAGTTTCCACTGTTTCCCCATCTACTTCCCATGAAGTGATGGGACCAGATGCCATGATCTTTTTCTGAATATTGAGCTTTAAGCCAACTTTTTCACTCTCTTTCACTTTCATCAAGAGCTCTTCAGTTCTTCTTCACTTTCTGCCATAAGGGTTGTGTCATCTGCATATCTGAGGTTATTTATATTTCTCCTGCCAGTCTTGAGTCCAGCTTGTGTTTCTTCCAGCCCAGCGTTTCACATGATGTACTCTACATATGCATTAAATAAACAGAGTGACAATATACAGCCTTGAGGTACTCCTTTTCCTATTTGGAACCAGTCTATTGTTCCCTGTCCAGTTCTAACTGTTGCTTCCTACCTACATACAGGTAGGCAAGGCAGGTCAGGTGGTCTAGTATTCCCATCTCTCAGAATTTTCCACAGTTTATGGTGATCCACACAGTCAAAGGTTTTGGCATAATCAATAAAGCAGAAGTAGATGCTTTTCTGGAACTCTCTTGCTTTTTCGATGATCCAGTGGATGTTGGCAATTTGATGTCTGGTTCCTCTGCCTTTTCTAAAACCAGCTTGAACATCTGGAAGTTCATGGTTCACATATTGCAGAAGCCCAGTTTGGAGAATTTTGAGCATTAATTTACTAACATGTGAAAGGAATGCAACTGTGCGCTAGTTTGAGCATTCTTTGGCATTGCCTTTCCTTGGGATTGGAATGAAAACTGACATTTTCCAGTCCTGTGGCCACTGCTGAGATTTCCAAATTTGCTGGCATAATGAGTGCAGCACTTTCACAGCATCATCTTTCAGGATTTGAAATAGCTTAGGGTAGGCTTAAAGTACATATATATATATATATATATATATATAAAATTAAATAGTTTATTAAGCAGAGACAGTAAAGTCTGCAAATAATTGCTCAACATAGAAGAAATTTAATACACTGAATCAGAAGATTCATGGACACATTCGGAGTATTTGAGCCAAAATAATCTGCTTGGTCAGATTTTCCAAATTAGTTTTGGTGCTATGTATTATACTATTCCAGTAGTCATGTATGGATGTGAGAGTTGAACTAGAAATAAAGCTGAGCACCAAAGAATTTATGCTTTTGAAGTGTGATGTTGGAGAAGACTCTTGAGAATCCCTTGGACTGCAAGGGAATCAAACCAGTCAATTCTAAAGGAAATCAAGCCTGAATATTCATTGGAAGGACTGATGTTGAAGTTGAAACTCAAATACTTTGGCCACCTGATGCAAAGAACTGACTATTTGAAAAGACCATGATGCTGGGAAAGACTGAAGGCAGGAGGAGAAGACAACGACAGAGGATGAGATGGCTGGATGGCATCACCGATGCATTGAACATGAGTTGGAGTAGGCTCCGGGAGTTGATGATGAACAGGGAAGTCGGGCATGTTGTCGTCCATGGGGTTGCAAAGAGTCAGACACGACTGAGCGACTGAACTACTACTATTATACTATGCATATTATCTCTGCTCTATTTGGATTATTTTCTAGAACCAAAGCACTTAAATGAAGGATGCACACAGAGAATAAAAGGGCTGTAAGGTACCAACAGGACAAATGGCTTTCGGTTTTGTAGACTATATTCAATCATCTCCTATTGTGCAAACACACCTCATTCTTTCCTGTCTTTAGAATTTTTTTCATGCTATTATTCCCTAACGCAAAACACTTTATCTTTTCCTCAGGTAGATATCCATTGGAACTTGCACTCAGCTAGCTCAAATCTCAGTTACAGGAAGAAATCTCCGAGAAAAATATTGAATTTCAAGTTTCAGTTCAGTTCAGTTCAGTCGCTCAGTCGTGTCCAACTCTTTGCGAACCCATGAATCACAGCACACCAGGCCTCCCTGTCCAACACCAACTCCCGGAGTTAACTCAAACTCAGGTTGATTGGGTCGGTGACGCCATCCAGCCATCTCATCCTCTTTCGTCCCCTTTTCCTCCTGCCCCCAATCCCTCCCAGCATCAGTCTTTTCCGATAAGTCAACCCTTCACATGAGGTGGCCAAAGTACTGGAGTTTCAGCTTTAGCATCATTCCTTCCAAAGAAATCCCAGGGCCGATCTCCTTCAGAATGGACTGGTTGGATCTCCTTGCAGTCCAAGGGACTCTCAAGAGTCTTCTCCAACACCACAGTTCAAAAGCATCAGTTCCTTGGCACTCAACTTTCTTCACAGTCCAACTCTCACATCCATACATGACCACCGGAAAAAGCATGCCTTGAATAGACGGACCTTTGTTGGCAAAGTGATGTCTCTGTTTTTCAATATACTGTCTAGGTTAGTCATAACTTTTCTTCCAAGGAGTAAGCGTCTTTTAATTTCATGGCTGCAATCACCATCTGCAGTGATTTTGGACCCCAAAATATAAAGTCTGACACTATTTCCCCTTTTCCCCATCTATTTCCCATGAAGTGATGGGACCAGATGCCATGACCTTCATTTTCTGAATGTTGAGCTTTAAGGCAACATTCATTCACTTTTTCACTCTCCTTGTTTACTTTCATCAAGAGGCTTTTTAGTTCCTCTTCACTTTCTGCCATAAGGGTGGTGTCGTCTGCATATCTGAGGTTATTGATATTTCTCCTGCCAATCTTGATACCAGCTTGTGCTTCTTCCAGCCCACTGTTTCTCATGATGTACTCTGCATATAAGTTAAATAAGCAGGGTGACAATATACAGTCTTGACCTACTCCTTTTTCTATTTGGAACCAGTCTGTTGTTCCATGTCCAGTTCTAACTGTTGCTTCCTGACCTGCATACAGGTTTCTCAAGAGGCAGGTCAGGTGGTCTGGTATTCCCATCTCTTTCAGAATTTTCCACATTTTATTGTGAGTCACACAGTCAAAGACTTTGGCATAGTCAATAAAGCAGAAATAGGCGCTTTTCTGGAACTCTCTTGCTTTTTCGATGATCCAGTAGATGTTGGCAATTTGATCTCTGGTTCCTCTGCCTTTTCTAAAACCAGCTTGAACATCTGTAATTTCATGGTTCACATATTGCTGAAGCCTAGCTTGGAGAATTTTAAGCATTACCTTACTAGCATGTGAGATGAGTACAATTGTGTGGTCGTTTGAGCATTATTGGCATTGCCTTTCTTTGGCATTGGAATGAAAACTGACCTTTTCCAGTACTCTGGCCACCACTCAGTTTTCTAAATTTGCTGGCATATTGAGTGCAGCGCTTGCACAGTGTCATCTTTCAGGATTTGAAGTAGCTCAACTGGAATTCCATCACCTCCACTAGCTTTGTTCACAGTGGAGCTTTCTAAGGCCCACTTGACTTCACATTCCAGGATGTCTGGCTCTAGGTGACTGATCACACCATCGTGAAGATCTTGGTCATGAAGATCTTTTTTGTACAGTTCCTCTGTGTATTCCTGCCACCTCTTCTTCCTATCTTCTGCTTCTGTTAGTTCCATACTATTTCTGTCCTTTATCGAGCCCATCTTTGCATGAAATGTTCCCTTGGTATCTCTAATTTTCTTGAAAAGAACTCTAGTCTTTCCCATTTTGCTGTTTTCCTCTAATTCTTTGCATTGATCGCTGAGGAAGGCTTTCTTATCTCTTCTTGCTATTCTTTGGAACTCTGCATTCAGATGCTTATATCTTTCCTTTTCTCCTTTGCTTTTTGCTTCTCTTCTTTTCTCAGCTGTTTGTAAGGCCTTCCCAGACAGCCATTTTGCTTTTTTGCATTTCTTTTCCATGGGGATGGTCTTGATCCCTGTCTCCTGTATAATGTCACGAACCTCAGTCCACAGTTCATCAGGCACTCTATCTAACAGATCTAGTCCCTTAAATCTACTTCTCACTTCCACTGTATAATCATAAGGGATTTGATTTAGGTCCTACCTGAATGTTCTAGTGGTTTTCCCTACTCTCTTCAATTTAAGTCTGAATCTGGCAATAAGGAGCTCATGATCTGAGCCACAGTCAGCTCTTGATCTTGTTTTTGTTGACTGTATAGAGCTTCTCCATCTTTGGCTGCAAAGAATATAATCAGTCCGATTTTGGTGTTGACCATCTGGTGATGTCCATGTGTAGAGTNTCAGCTCCTGGTCCTTTTTTTGCTGACTGTATAGAGCTTCTCCATCTTTGGCTACAAAGAATATAATCAATCTGATTTTGGTGTTGACCATCTGGTGATGTCCATGTGAAGAGTCTTCTCTTGTGTTGTTGAAGAGGGTGTTTGCTATGACCAATGTGTTCTCTTAGCAAAACTCTATTAGCCCTTTCCCTGCTTCATTCCATACTCCAAGGCCACTTTTGCCTGTTATTCCAGCTGTTTCTTGACTTCCTACTTTTGCAATCCAGTCCCCTATAATGAAAAGGACATCTTTTTTGGGTGCTAGTTCTAAAAGGTCTTGTAGTTCTTTTTGGAACCATTCAACTTCAGCTTCTTCAGCGTTACTGTTTGGGACATAGGCTTGGATCACCGTGATATTGAATGGTTTGCCTTGGAAACGAACAGATCACTGTGTCTTTTTTGAGACTGTATTCAACTACTGCATTTTGGGCTCTGNCTAGTTCTAAAAGGTCTTGTAGTTCTTTTTGGAACCATTCAACTTCAGCTTCTTCAGCGTTACTGTTTGGGACATAGGCTTGGATCACCGTGATATTGAATGGTTTGCCTTGGAAACGAACAGATCACTGTGTCTTTTTTGAGACTGTATTCAACTACTGCATTTTGGGCTCTGTTGTTGACCATGATGGCTACTCCATTTCTTCAGAGGGATTCCTGCCCACAGTAGTAGATATAATGGTCATCTAGGTTAAATTCACCCATTCCAGTCCATTTGAGTTTGCTGATTCCTAGAATGTCGATGTTCACTCTTGCCATCTTCTATTTGACCACTTCCAATTTGCCTTGATTCATGGACCTAACATTCCAGGTTCCTATGCAATATTGTTCTTTACAGAATTGGACCTTGCTTCTATCACCAGTCATATCCACTTCTGGGTGTTGTTTTTGCTTTGTATCTTCTATCTTCTTGGAGTTATTTCTCCACTGATCTCCAGTAGCATATTGGGCACCTACCAACCAGGGGAGTTCATCTTTCAGTGTCTTATCTTTTTGCCCTTTCTTACTGCTCATGGGGTTCTAAACGCAGGAATACTGAAGTCATTTGCCATTCCATTCTCCAGTGGACCACATTCTATCAGACCTCTCCACCATGACCCATCTGTGTTGGGTGGCCCCACACATCATGGCTTAGTTTCATTGCGTTAGACAAGGCTGTAGTCCATGTGATTTATGTTTCAGTGTGTCTGCCCTCTGATGCCCTCTCACAACACCTACTGTCTCACTTGGGTTGCTCTTACCTTGGACGTGGGGTATCTCTTCACAGCTGCTCCAGAAAAGCACAGCTGCCGCTCCTTAGCTTGGAAGTATCTCATATATATAATAATGATTGACAGATGATAGATAGTCAGACACATACACAGAGATAGACAGATAAATTTGTAAATACACAATCACATATACATGATTAAAACCATTTAAAGTAATAGAGATGCACAAAGAATGTACTTGGTAGAGTTTATCTGTGAAACATTCATCTAAAACATTTGGTTCAAAAAAGCCTTGAAGGATATGTGAGATCTGAGTGGGCAGAAAGCAGAAAAAAAAGATTTTTTAGATAGGAAAATCGTGTGAAAAGATTCAGAAGGGAAGCAGATAATATTGGATAATGATGGTAGGAGATAGATTACTGACAGCAGATGAAAAAATTGGGGTCATAAAATAAAATTAGAGTCATTGATGAAAGAACTCCAGTGTCAATTAAATAACTTAGTACTTTTTTAGATAAGCTTTGAGACATGGTATGATGAAAGTGATATTCATTTGTCAGCAGTATTCACTTCTCATCTCTCCTCTCCAATTAGATGATACCTTTTTCCAGTGCAAAAACAACACAACTCAGAGGTTATTTTCTGGGATCATTTTGAAGACAAAAATTTCCAAGAAACCAACTCTTGCCTATAAAAATCTGAATTTAATTAAATGAGGAAAAAATCAAAACTTGTGTAAAACAAAAATAAATGTTACAACTGGCACACAGTAATATAAAAAAGCTCACTAATGAAAAAACACAGTTTTTTTTTCAGGCAATAAAACTTAGCCAATACTTATGTGGTGGGAAATTTCAACCTACATCCACTTTGCCAGTATTAGGGGTTAGTTTTAATTATCAAGACTCTAGAGACTTCTCTCATGTAAGGAAAATATTACTTACAGAATTAGGATATCAACTTTCACCTTATATGTTATAATACATAGAAGTTATTTTCATGGGGTTTCACCATAGCAAAAAATCCTTTAAAACAAATTACTTTCCAGTTCAGAATATTTTTCTGTATACCAATGGCCAACTCAATAATTCTGAACGCTTTGAGAAGTGAAGCACAGGAAATTCTTTCATCTTTGAGTTGGCATGTTTCCTCTTCCACACCATAATCCTGCACTTAGTATCAGCTGGGCAAGCTGAGCTGGTTGTCCCACTGCCCTCCACAAACCACAACCACGAGTATATCTTATTTGGGAGACCAAGTTCAAGCAAATGACTCTCAGATCCGGGTCAAAGGCATTAGCAGGTTGGCAAAATTGATTTTGGTAAAACAGAAATGCCCTTTGTAAAATAACATAAAAGCAAAAGATGTCCAATTACTTTGTGTTTTGGTTTAAAAATAATTTCCTATGGGATACCAGTCCCTCACTAAATGCCAGTACCACACTGGAACTAAATTCACCAAATCGAACATTATCTGAATCCTTTGATTGCTTTCCCACATTCTTTTTCTTTACAAAGTCAGTAACCATTGATTTATTATAGAGTCTTAGAATTTAAAATTTATGTTTTCGAGATGTCTTTATGGATCTGAGGATGATTCTTGTTATCAACTAATAGTGAGATGGAATTATTCCTAGAGAGAAAACTTCTGTGCTACCAAGAAGTAAAATATTAAAATCTATTTAGAGTTGGCAAGAGAGTCCACACTAGCCTGTACAAATAGAAAATTTAGTAACTGAAGCACCAAAATGGCATTGTTAAAAGACAGTTTTACACTAAGTCTTAAGGAACTTCCCCCCTTCCTACCTTGTAGGATACAACTATTTCACAACATAGCATTGACTCAATAAATATTTATTCATAGATATATTGTTTGATAATGTGCAAAGAGCACAGAGTCAGGAATCAATCAAAGTCAGATCGACATTATTTATTTTCAGGAATACTTATTTTATTTCAGGAATTTGTTGTTATTGTTCAGTTGCTCAGTCATGTCTGATTCTGTGTGATCCCACAGACTGCAGCATGCCAGGCCTCACTGTCCTTCACCATCTCTAAGTCTGCTCAAACTCACGTCCATCAAGTTGGTGATGCCATCCAACTATCTCATCCTCTGTCGTCCCCTTCTCCTCCTACCTTCAGTCTTTCCCAGCAGCAGGGTCTTTTCCAATGAGTCAGCTCTTCGCATCAAGTGGCCAAAGTATTGGAGCTTCAGTTTCAGAATCAGTCCTTCCAATGAATATTTAGGACACTTTCCTTTAGGATTGACTGGTTTGATCTCCTTGCAGTCCAAAGGACTCTCAAGAATCTTCTCCAACACCACAATTCAAAAGCATCTGTTCTTTGATGCTCAGCTTTCTTGATAGCCCAACTCTCACATCCATACATGACTACTGAAAAAACCGTTGCTTTGACTAGACAGACATTTATCAGCAAAGTAATGTCTCTTTTTTAATATGCTGTCTAGGTTCATCATAGCTTTTCTTCCAAGAAGCATATTTCAGAAATATGAATGATGTTTGTGTGAAATGGATATGCTATAAGTTCAGGATGTATTAGAAATAAAAATATTACACACAAATAAACAATTTTAGCCTATAATCATTTGAGCATTTGGAGGGTTGTTTTTTTTTTTTTTNATCTCTAAGTCTGCTCAAACTCACGTCCATCAAGTTGGTGATGCCATCCAACTATCTCATCCTCTGTCGTCCCCTTCTCCTCCTACCTTCAGTCTTTCCCAGCAGCAGGGTCTTTTCCAATGAGTCAGCTCTTCGCATCAAGTGGCCAAAGTATTGGAGCTTCAGTTTCAGAATCAGTCCTTCCAATGAATATTTAGGACACTTTCCTTTAGGATTGACTGGTTTGATCTCCTTGCAGTCCAAAGGACTCTCAAGAATCTTCTCCAACACCACAATTCAAAAGCATCTGTTCTTTGATGCTCAGCTTTCTTGATAGCCCAACTCTCACATCCATACATGACTACTGAAAAAACCGTTGCTTTGACTAGACAGACATTTATCAGCAAAGTAATGTCTCTTTTTTAATATGCTGTCTAGGTTCATCATAGCTTTTCTTCCAAGAAGCATATTTCAGAAATATGAATGATGTTTGTGTGAAATGGATATGCTATAAGTTCAGGATGTATTAGAAATAAAAATATTACACACAAATAAACAATTTTAGCCTATAATCATTTGAGCATTTGGAGGGTTGTTTTTTTTTTTTTTCTGAACCTGGTAGAAATTTATCATTATCAATTAAAGACTACTGTGGAACATATTCTAAAAATGGACTCCCCAATTCAATAATTTGGAAATAGTCAGAAGTCCTCTTCACTTTATTTTGACAAAAGTGATGACACACATATTCTTATTTCAGTTTCAGTTTAGCTATGCATTTTATTTTAAAGACCAACAAGTCTCTCTAGTGTTCCTTTAGAGAATCATTAAATAAATCTCAGGTGCAGCTGCTAAGTCACCTTGCCTACATTAGAGTTCCCTATCTGAGAAGCAGTTCACTTGAACATCAGTATCTACAATTCAGAGTATTTGTATTTAAGATTTTCCATATGAGGTTCCATTTGATTTCTATGTCTCTGATGTCTCAACCCAAGCATCTACTATGGTCAGTCTCTTGAGATTTTTGTGGTACCTCAGTTTTAGCTGTCCCCATTGATTATAAGTACCATTCAAACTTCATAGAAGTATGCACATGAATCTTCCATTACATGCCCTTGGAAAAACCCTGGGAAAATTCTAGTGGAAACCACTGCTTTAGCATCTTCAATCAAAACCATTTGAAATAACAATGTGCTGAAAGCTATGAAACAATATTATTTTTACAAAAGGACTTCCAAACAGAGCAATTATTGGCAAAGGAAACAGAAACATAATTTGTAGTTTTTAAGAACTACCTAATACATTTAAAAAATAAACAGAGGACAAGGTTTTCTAGCATATGGGAGTTTATAAAATATTTCAACTGACAGGAAAGGTTGAATTAGATAAAGAGATAAGTGAGGGGAAAGTTAAATTTGCCAACTAGGGTAGCATTAGCAACTTGAAACAAGGACATTAATAAAGACCTTTTAAAGGTAAAAGTCATCAAAAGATGTTTGGTGATAGGATCAAAAGATCGTTGCCTGGCATTCCCCTTGGTACCATCAGATACCCAGTTATTAAAGCCAGATCCTCAGAATTCATCCTAGACTCTTTCTGTTTCTCATCCCCTACTTTTATAAATCATCAAATTATTTTAAGTACCTTGGTCCTATCTGCCCTATCCCTCAGCCTTAAAGAATTCTGTCATTGTCTACATCATCAATATTTTTCTCTTACCTCATTTTCCTCACTGTCCCTCCTTATTTCTCTAAACTTATTATTTTTAATATTTTTTAAATTTTTAAATAAGCTCATGTCACTCTGATGTTTAGCATTCTTCAAAAGTCAGTATTCTACAGGAGAAGGCCTAATCTCTTTGCACTGGTGTCCAGCACAGGTGGACTGTGCCCTTGCCTAAGTCAACCTCATCCTTCATTGCTTTTTGGAGGGCACTTTCTCAACACACTGACTGAGCTTATGATGATTTCCCAAAGACATCATGTTTTTGTGTCTCGGGAAAAGAAATTCTGTCTTTCCCTTCTCACTGCCTAACAAATTCCTACTAACAAAAATAGAGCTCAACAGACACTTCCTCTTTGAAGCCTCCTAACAGCACCTCATGCCAAACTTCTTGCTCTCTCCTCTGCCGTAGCACACCTTACCTCACTCTGTAATGACTTGTCATGTGTTCTCCCCCTCAGGAGACTCTTAGTGCCTCAAGAGCAGGAATTATTTCTCATGCAACTTTTTATGTGAATACACAATGTCTGTGGGAGACCTGGTAGCTCAGATAATAAAGAATTCACCTGCAACGCAGGAGATCAGGGTCTGATCCCTGAGTTGGGAAGATCCCCTGGAGGAGGGCATGGCAACCCACTCCAGTATTCTTGCCTGAAGAATCCCCATGGACAGAGGAGCCTGGTGGGCTACAGTCCATGGGGTCATGATGAGTCAGACATGACTAAGCACAGCACAGACACAATGTCTGCAATAGTTGTCTATTAAATAGAATTTTAGATCTGAAGGAGTTAAGTCAATGTTGTCTCAAGTCCAGTTGCCTTGAAGCAGAGCCTGGAATTGGATTTCTACACAAGAGACTGATTAAGAAGCACTTTTAGGAGAAACTCAGGGGGCAGCAAGGAAACAGAACATGACCAAGAAAGAAGCTAAGCAAAGATGTGGTTTTCGTTGAGTCCTCAGTTCAGCCTCTGCCTGGAGGGAGCACCAGAGTGGCCTAGGGGTATGTCCCACTGAACCAAAGGGGCTAGGCTTTTGGGCCCCTGTGTTAGTCAATGGGCGCACCCTGCCAAGGGTTAGAAGGCAGTGATGGTGGAAAGTACAAATTACCTCTCCATCTCCAGGTCAACAGCCAATGTCAGCTCAGGGAGAACAATTTCCTTTAAAGGGAAATAACTGTGAGCCTGTATTGGCCAATGCTCACTGCAGCTGAATTGTAAGTGCATGCACTTAGGAGGAATCTGGGTAAAATACCACCAGCTTCTACAGACACCACACACGTCAGCATATTCTTTCTCAAAAGTAGGTTATCTAGAGAAACTTTTCCATTTCAAATTTGATTTCTCTCTTATTCCAGTGCCTCCGTAGCTCCACAGTTTGAGGGATTGACTTCTTCACTCGACATATTTGGGTGTCTTTTTTTTATCTGACATACACATAACTATTAACTGTGCAAAGCCACATCAAGGACTTTAGTGAGCTGCAGCACAGTTATATCGCAGTACTGCTGTAGGAGTTCTTCCCAGGGAAATTTCTAAACAAACCGAACCCAAGTAGAGTCCTGTGAAAAACCGTGCCTCAACATCTAGTGCTAACTACACATTAATATAATTGGCAGGCATACCACGTCTCCAGCAAATACTAAAAAATATTTCTTTGGAACATTTGTTCTTTCCACGTGACATAAATTACACTCTTTTTATTGATCTGGAGAACCCTATGTGTTATATCTGATATTGGATCCTCATTAACTTCCCCATACATGGGAGTCAATAAATGGTTGCTCATAGAACATGCTAAAGATCTTATAAGGCTAAATCTGTGTGAGGCTTTATAATCTTTCCTTGACACAGGGAACTAAATAAATGGTGTATCATCATATTCTAGGCATTTATCTCAGGATAGAAGCATTTTAAAGGTTTGCAGCCCATGGAAACAGTATTATGAATAAACATTTGTTAGTATTCATGCAACATTTATGCACACACACCCACACAGAGACAGACAAACAAAACAAATAGAAATAATCTTTCTCCCATATTTCAGTATCTTTTCAGAATTAGTGCATTATAGTAAACAACTACTGGAGAAGAAAATGGCAACCCACTTCAGTATTCTTGCCTGGAGAATCCCAGGGACAGAGGAGCCCAGTGGGCTGCCATCTATGAAGTTGCACAGACTCGGACATGACTGAAGCGACTTAGCAGCAGCAGTAAACAACCACATCAAATATATATATATATATATTTTTTAATGAATAGTATAGGGTGTCAAAGAACACTGGAGACAAAATTAAGTCCCCAAAGCAAAATTTATCTTCTATGTTTTAAATAGAGAAATTTAAAACAAGATAGTTCCTGCTAATACACATGCCAATTTCAATCGCTAGCAATGCAAAAATGTGTATAGCAATAAGAAGCTGCCAATCTTTTTAAAATTCAATTTTCCCATTTTGTGTTTATTATATTAGATTCTGACCACACAATCCTATTAAGATCATCACGTGTTAATAAGAGAATCCTACTTGCATAAAGCTAATTTGGAGAAGTGTTTGCAAAAGTACAGTGGCATCATGTGGCACTTTAGCAATGGGTATATAAAGGTACACAACAAATGTCAATGGCAGTCATGTGTGACTGAGGGCAGAGAAGAGTATCTATTAATTCAGGAAAACCTGGCCCCACTCCAAGGATTTTTACAAACCCTAGACTATTTTTAAGACGTTCTCAAAATTGAATCACACATTTAAAATGGAAAAAACAACTGACTGCATCCAATTCAGGTATGAAACTAAAGATAAGGAAATTCAAGCAGCTCTTGGCTGTGTGGTTTGAGTAGATAAAAATGGAAACTGTCCAAATCCTCTGACTGTAGAAAAGTCTTAACATTTGCATTTTGTTTAATTTTATTCTTCAGCCAGTATATTAACACACAGGGGATTACTATTATAATTTTCATTAACACTGAATGCTCTACAATCCAGTTGAACACATAATGTATTATTGAAACCTTGATTTCTAATTTTTAACGGTTGAGAAAGCAAGTGATTATATCCAGTAGAAAAGAAGTAATTTAGTAATAAGAACCAAAATCAGGCCATTTCTACCTAGTTGAAATGAGGAGATGGGTGAAATGTAACAATAAAATTAGCTGGATAATTCAGACAAATAAGTTTTAATTTACTGACATTGAGACAAATACAATAGTGGAGTAGGCAGAGCTTAGAAAAGGGTTATTTAGATAAATTAAGTTTCAGACAAATGGTGATTTGAGAGTTCTGGAACTTTCACTTTAATCATTTTATGGACACATTATTAAAACATGTTAAAATAGTCCATATTATCATATTTAAAGAAATGGAACATACTGATTTTCCTTAATGAGTTAGAATTATTTTATGAACATTTTCATATATCAAGAAAATTTTAAAATTTGTCCCTAGACTGATCAAATACCATTGTAACATTTAAATGTGATAAAGAAACATATTGAGAATTGTTGTAGCAAATATTATTTTTCTCTTTTGCTGCATGTCCCCATATTTTTCTGGTCAGCATTTCTTTCTTTTACACACGGGCAGCTTTGTCATCTTTTGATGTTTTTCACAGCACATTTCATCTTCTGTTGTCAGTTTCTTCCCTTCTTCTACCACATTATTTTTTTTCTTTCTTATTTTCCTTTGTATTACTTAAAAGTTCTCATATGTCTTCACCTTGAATTTTTAAAAACTGATTTTGAAAGCAATCACCATATATATGAATGCTGGTAATTTTTTCTCCTGTAACTTTTGCATTGCTAACTATTTGGTAATTTTTGTCAGTGTTCATGCTCAGTAGCCTTATTTTCCAATTATTTCTGGTTTTTGATTATTTAAGACAGTTAAGGGTGCCAAACACCTAAGGGACTCTGTCTACAGTGACTAATTTCTTATTTTTTGTAATACTGTAAATGTGTGCTTTCCTTCAAGGGCTTTAAAGTACGTCCCAACTTTTTCCCTAGATAGTTGTTTCCTCTTTTTTTTTTTTTTTTT
>SJYA01000072.1:634521-650049 GCA_006410615.1 Neotragus moschatus | reverse complement strand
TAGTGGTGTTTTATACCAAAATGTAAAAATACTTATGGAAAGTTCCTTTCCTTTAATTGTATTGCTTCTATCAGAAAAAGTTATTCTTTTCTAAAAGACTAGGGGTAGGGCATAAATAAGTCAGAAATATCTTTACGTTAATACAAATTTATTACATGTCAGTCACATTCTCAAACCTAAACTACATGTAGTTTAAAATCAAGAAGTGATCCAAAGCCATGTTAGAGACTTTAAGAAATGCCAAAATAAGATCATTCTTTAGAGGCAGTTTTTGTTTTAAAGAAATTGTTTCATTGATTGATGCTGGCTGATTTATTGGTTGAACTTTCAGAATGCCTTTAAAGACAGTCTTTGCTATTAAAAAAAAAACAAATTAGCACTATGTTCATATAACTGAGACCAAAATGGCATTCTTACTTAAGAACTGTCAAGATAAACAGAGGCAGTATGAAACCGAAAGAGGTTAGGCATGATCAGCCAACAGGAGCCTGGGGAAAGACATATATAGACAAAGTGTAGAAATTATTGGATTGGCTATTAGCTTAAAGCCTTGCTGACAGTTTATGATTAGTTGTCCTCAGCATTTTGATTTTATAACCTTGGGGCCTTTAAAGGCTTAGATTTTGGTTTGCTTATGTATGACAATCCAGGGCACTGGAGCCCTCTCAATCTAGTGATCTTGTTTTTTGGCAACACAAGCTATATTGATGGGTTGTGTCACTTTGATAGCTTCTGCCATAAAATCCAGTCCTATTAGCTCATTTAAAAGTCCGTTGGAAGCTAGTTTCTGCTTATCTGTCTGGGCTGACATCTATCTCTACGTCCCGGGCTCACTGAATCAGCGTATCACCCTGACATACGTACTGTCACTTGATTTCTCTCTCCTAACCCCCATTCTCTTTGCCTAACTTTGGTTTCTTCTTGCTTTAGAAGCTGTTTCTCTAAGAAACCTTCCAAATGCCCCTCCCAAAGTTCAGGCCAGAGTACACAGTACCACCAGTATTAGGACTGCATGACTAACTTGACTTTCTGTGCAGTTTCTTCATTTCATAGCCAACACAGTCAATCAAAACTAAGACCTCTTCTGAAATGTACATTAATGAAACTTCATTTAGAATTAGATTTGGTTTTCTTAAAGAAAAAGCCAGGCTAACATTTATATTACATTTTATTTTATTGTAAAGCAATGAAAAAAGAAGTTAAAGATACAATTCTAAGCACAAGGCAGAAGCTAACATTTATCCGTGAAGATCTTGCAAGAAGAGGATATCAGAAAAAAAGGAGGACGAGGATGTCAAGTGGATAAAGATGAAAAAGATACATGGGAAATATCACTAAAAAGGTAGCTTTTACCACATTCTGAGTAAATGTAGTGGGAATACATTCCATTTGCAACTGAATCATTTATATGCTAATAAGGTATCTACAGCAGTGATGTGGCTACCAATGGAATTAATCATATGTTTTCTATTTAATCCAAAGACACTATGGGATATGCAAATATTCAAATGTAATATTAATTGAAGCAAAATAGTATGACCCCAGAAAAGTGGTCAACCAGAAATTAATGTTTATATATCCTAAAACTCCATTGTTTGGAAATAAAATAACTATGAGGGAAAAGGCAGAGACTTAGATTCTACCACATGTTTATGAATTCAAATCTGAGATTCTCTGAAGAAATACCCTGAAAAATACAATAGTGTCAAAAATAAATAAGAAAGTCAGAGTTTATAAAAAAGAAGAGGGAATGTGGACTGTGGTTTCTTACTGATGATGTACAGAATATCTAAATGAGGCTGGCATGTATCTTACATCCTGCAGAAATAAATAACATGAATAAAGAATGAAAATCTTCAGGGAAAAGGAGCCACTCGTGACTATATAGGCACAATCTGCAAAATGGACCATGAATAGATACATTTATTGAGAAATCTCTCCAGATAGTTTTAAGCTTTGGATTTGGATCAGTAAGGCTATTTAACGGGATATCTATATATGTGTTTTTGCCTATTTATGTTTGTGAATAGATAGGTGATGATAGAAAATGGTAGATATTTAGTATTTTTATATTTCCATACATACACACATGCATATACTTTCACAGGGAATTTCTATTAGATGTTATCTAAATCTCTCAAAACTCAAAGAGATCCAAAATCTATCATAAAGTTATTATTCAGATAAAGGTATGTCTGCACCATTAACTCAATCCCAGAACATCTGTCTCCTTTAACATCCGCAAATCACTAGTAGCCATCAGTGTATCTCTAATTCCTTGGTCTATAGGCTTCTTGTCAATGTACTAAAGTAGTAAGAAGCACTATCACTCAAAGCTCATCTATCCACAGTAATCTTCTAAGAGTGGTTTCTAAATCTTTCTTCTAAGTTGTTCATCTACATGAGCCGCTATCAGTCCTCTGAAGGCAGAAACAATGACTAAGAGTTTATTGTATGCCTACAAATCTAAGGACAGTTTTGAACTCATAACAAGTGATTCATAAATATTGACTCACAGATGCAGCTTGAATTTCTTCCTTAAGAATCTCTCAGTTATGTCCAACTCTTTGCGACCTGATGGACTATATAGTCCATGGAATTCTTCGGGCCAGAATACTGGAGTGGATAGCCTTTCCCTTTTCCAGGGGCTCTTCCCAACCCAGGACTTGAACCCAGGTCTGTGTATTGGAGACGGATTCTTTACCAGCTAAGCCATCAGTGTAGCCACCAAAAGAATCTAGCCCAGGTAATAAAACACTATGAAGATGACAAAATTCAGCTATGACTTTTAATGATGTAGTCATATTATTTTCAGAATTTTATGCCAAATATGAAACCAATAAAATCTGAGCATCATGGCAGGAATACTAGGGGTTGGAGGGAAAGAAAGGCAAGGCAGTGTTTGGGGGTGGGAAAGAGGAAACTGCATAATAATGCATTTTTTAGAGTCTAAATTGAACTGTATCTTTCTGACAGCTATTTAGGAAATTCCAAGATTTTCATGGTTCCTCTAAGTATGGGGTCTGGCAATAAAAAAATAATCTGGCATTTATCTTGTGGAATTCAGGCTGCTGATGAAGCCCAAATAAACCTAATTTCCATGATTCTCGTGATTTTAACAGCCATTTGCAGTGTGGAAACTGTGTGTTTGCTATTAAATTAGAACTATAAATATCATATAATCTGTATACTAGAAATATGAATAATTCTGAAATGATCAAGTGACTTCAATTGTTACAAATAAAATCAAGGCTATGAATTCTCACTATATTGAAGCATCAATCATTTCAGAGGCTTTAGGTCAAAGAGAGCAAAGGCATTTCCATGCACCCTTCTTTCAGAGCTAATTTACATGCATTTTTAATATAAGGTATAAAATATAAGAATGTGACAAAGTGTCAGTTTCATTAAAAACTCTAGGTTAAGCTTCTATCTACATCTAATGTTTTAAATTATTGGAGAGAGACATGGTCCTGAAGTGAAAACACAGGGCAAAAATCATAAAATCATGCTTCATGTAAAATTCCAGAACTTCCTTGATATTCAATAGTATATAAAACTTGCCCACCAAATTCCTTACACATAATGCAAATGCTGAGTTTCTATGTCAGCAAGTATCATGCCCAGCAAGGAACCAGTATTTTTTTTATAGGAGTGTTTGTAATATTTTTGAAGGAAAAGCATAGGATGGGCACAGTAAGAACCCCTGCTCCTATCCACAGATGCTGGGACTCTTGCAGAATTTTATGTGGTTTAGAAAACTCATATGTAGAAACATGAGTCACTGATGTTGAGGATCATCAAGCAAAGAGAACTTCAGCTCTCCTCATATAAGGAGTTATATCCCTAGGTCTCTCCTCACCATGTGAGCAGGACACAGCAGTCTGCAACCTGGAAGAGAGCCTACATCAACCACCAAATCTGTCAATGTCAGGACCTCAGGACTTCCAGACCTCAAACTGCGAGAAATAAATTTCTGTTATTTGTAAGTTAGCCAGCCTGTGGTATTTTGTTATAGCAGCCTGAACAGACAAGACAGCTTCTGACTACAAATGAGTGGCTTTTCCACACGAAGCAATTCTCCAGGTCTTTTGGGACACCAACTAGATGTCCTAGAGTTTAATTTACTTCTGGCACTATCTGGAGTTAGCACAGACCCCCACAGGTTAAGGGGCTCCATCCACACAACTGCTCTCACTTCAGATGCCAATCACAAGTCCCAAGTGGTGACCTGGATGTCAAATCTTCTATAAATCAGGGCTTCCCACCACCCCCTATTTTGTTCAATAATTTGCTAGAATGACTCACAGAAGTCAGGAAAGTGCTTTACTTACTACTTTATATTTGAGTCTATTATAGCATCTTTTAAGAAGATGGAGAAGTAAGCTGAAATCCTTGAAACAGAATAAATTGACTCCAGATCTGCAAAAGTAAACAAAGTTGGAATGTAAATGGTTGGAGGCCCATGAGATTTTTTGATGCTTTTGAACTGTGGTGTTGGAGAAGACTCTTGAGAGTTCCTTGGACAGCAAGGAGATCCAACCAGTCCATCCTAAAGGAAATCAGTCTTGAATATTCATTGGAAGGACTGATGCTAAAAGGTGAAACTCCAATATTTTGGCCACCTGATGTGAAGAACTGACTCCTTGGAAAAGACCTGATGCTGGCAAAGATTGAAGGCAAGGGAAGAAGGGGACAACATAGAATGAGATGGTTGGATGGCATCACCTACTTGATGGACATGAGTTTGAGTAAGCTCTGGGAATTGGTGATGGACAGGGAAGACTGGCGTGTGAAATAAATGGGGTCACAAAGAGTCGGACATGCATGAGCGACTAAACTGAACTACACTCTCAACTTTACTAATCTCAAATTCTTCTAATCCCAAAGACTTTGACATAGATGGAAGGGTTAGAGTTTTATACTACAAGATACATCCAGTTATGAAATTAAGTTAATAACAACAGTTCTTCGTTATCCTTCTTCTGAACTGAAACAGCACATAGAATTTTTTTTTTTTATCAGACCATAAGCTTTTAGCAGAGAAGGCAATGGCACCCCACTCCATTTTTGCCTGGAAAAATCCCATGGACTGAGAAGCCTGGTAGGCTGCAGTCCATGAGGTCACTAAGAGTCGGACACGACTGAGTGACTTCACTTTTACTTTTCACTTTCATGTATTGGAGAAGGAAATGGCAACCCACTCCAGTGTTCTTGCCTGGAGAACCCCACAGACAGAGGAGCCTGGTAGGAGGCCATCTATGGGGTCACACAGAGTCGGACATGACTGAAGTGACTTAGCAGCAGCAGCATAAGCTTTTAGAGGGAGAGAAAATAAGTAAATCCAACTCAGAGAATGATCAGGGACCCTGACATAATCTAACTTTCAAAATGAAGAAATACAAAAAGATATTAAGTATCATGCCCAAGGTCACAGTGCTAGTTAGTAATATAACAAGATCTAGAAGGCAATCTTCCTGAAATGAAAGCCCCTCTCCCAAAACAAATCATCTAAAGCTATTGTATCTATAGTTCAATGATCAATTTCTCAGTTGAAATCCTGCAAAATATACATATGCATAAGAAATTAATCAAATGATTTTCTTACCTTGCCAGTGCACATAAAGCTATGAAGGACAAGGTCAGTGTTCTCTTAACCAAAGGCTAAAGCACAGTAATTTTCTACCTGCTAATATTTATCTCTCATCTCATAACTCATATAAGAATATATTAAAGCCATGATTCATCCAGTTTTCCAGATTTCCTAAAAATTAGTTTCTGTACATTCCATATATCTTTATTTAATCTGCTATCAACTTACTTTACAGTGGTAACTTTAAAAGTAACTTGTCACCTTCCTCGTTCAAACACAGTCGACTGAGAGAATTCAGATTATGGAAAACATGACTTTAGGAGACCACTCTTGCAACAGGCTGTGTTTAGTGAAGTGAGTCTAAAAACTAATACAGGCATAAAACTGAGCAGGACTCCGTGGGGCTCCTGGGCATAGAAGCCTTTCAAACAGTGGCTAATCAGGGAAAGGGGGGTGAATACAGAGACAAGGGAGGAGCAGCCAAGAAGCAACAGTGCAGACATGGGCAGGGTCCTGGCTCCATCTCAAGGAGTAACACATCACAATACCTTTGAACTCTTTAAAGAACTATGTGCTTAGTCGCTCAGTCCTGTCTGACTCTTTGCAGCCCCATGGACCGTAGCCCGCCAGGCTCCTCTGTCCATGGAATTCTCCAAGCAAGAATATTGGAGTGGGTTACCATTTCCTCTTCCAGGAGCTCTTCCCAACCCAGGGATCGAACCTGTGTCTCTGGCATCTCCTGCACTGGCAGGCAGATTCTTCACTACTGCACCTTCACCCCAAACTCTGTGTCTGAGATTCAACTTGGCACTGGTGCACAAAGGCTGAGTTTTCAGCATCAGACATTTCCTTGGAGATACTGCGGGTTCAGTTCCACACCACTGCAAGAAAGCAAGTCACATGAAGCTTTCGCTTTCCCAGCACATACAAAAGTTGTGTTTATGCTACACTGTAATCTATTAAGTGTGCAATAGCATTATGTATAAAAAAGAATATACCTTAATTAAAAATATTTCATTGCTAAAAATTGGTAACCATCAACTGGGTCTTCAGTGAGTAGTATTAGTAACATCAAAGATCATGAATCACCATAACAAATATAGCCCTGTATGCGAGACAGCAAAAGAGATACAGATGTATAGAACGGACTTTTGGATTCTGTGGGAGAGGGAGAGGGTGGGATGATTTGGGAGAATGGCATTGAAACATGTATACTATCATGTAAGAAATTAATCGCCAGTCTAGGTTCGATACAGGATACAGGATGCTTGGGGCTGGTGCACAGGGATGATCCAGAGAGATGATATGGGGTGGGAGGTGGGAAAGGGGTTCAGGATTGGGAACTTATGTACACCCGTGGCGGATTTATGTCAATGTATGGCAAAACCAATACAGTATTGTAAAGCAAAATAAGAAATAAAATTTAAAAAAAAAAAAGATCATGGATCACCATAACAAATATAACATTTTAAAAGTTTGAAATATTGTGAGAATTATCAAAATGTGACACAGACAGGAAGGGAGAAAATGCTGTTGGAAAACTGGCACCGAAAGACTTGCTCAACAGAGAGTCACCACAGACCTTCAATTTGTTTAAAAAATAATAATAATAAGTGCAGTATCCGAAAAATGCAATAAAGCAAATCACAACAAAATGAGCTACGGCTATGTATAGATAAGACACACTCGTACCCACGTACATTTGTTTGAATCCTTACCCGTATTTAAAGGTCTATTTTAAATGAGAACTATCTCCTGCACTCTTTCCCAGAAACCCAACCACAGTGATTTCTTCCTCCTGGGACATTTTACAGTGCTCGGTTTAAGAACTACATGTTCAGCATTTAGCACACCCCGCCTTTAGCTCAGGGCACCTCCAGTGTGCACTTAGTTCTACCACTTCTTCCCATCTTCACACTGACCCTTTTGTTCTCCAAATTTAGGTGGGAAGAAGAGAGAGACGTTTTTTCATCACATGTCTTAGTTGAGATAAACTGGAATTCTCAAAAGCGGTTCTCCTAAAATGCTAAAGGAATTAGCAAAATTGAAAAAACAAGAACAATGACATAGCAACAAAATCACAGAAACTGTCTTATTTATGGTGCACATTTTTTCACCATCACAGAAAGCTGGTCTAACCACAGACTGGTTTGGCTGGCTTAATTATACAGGCCCTTAGTTTTTGTCTTCACCAACTCTGGCCCAGATGCCATAAGTCTAATCTGAAGAATATTCACGCTGCAGCCTTCGTGCTGGTCATTTCTCTGGGTCCTGGGCCATCTCCACGCTTTCTCTGATGTTCAAACTGTTCTTTCATCTGTACAATTACCCCACGTTAATTACCCCTGGGTTATTTAAAAAAAAAAAAAAAAAAACCCAGGTTCTGACTTTCTGTGCCTTGTGGAAAAGCCATGCCTCTGGCAACTCCCTCCCTATCTTCCTCCCCAAATTTAAAGATACTCACTTAGCAGATTCTAAGGAAAACCAAGCCTTTACACAAAGAATATTGCAGGCTCTCTCCAAGTATTCACAGACTCATGAAGCTCATGTTCAGAACCCATGTTTTTGAGTCTAGTGACCTGATGACCTCAGGCAGGGAGCCCCACTTTGCAAATGCCTCTCTCCTTATGTAATTCTCTGCCAGATTCTGCCCCCAAAACCCCTGTTTTTCACCCAGCACCAACAACGGAAGATTTCTTAGGAAACCCATCCCCATCGGGACTCTCATTGAGTTATTTCCTGGAAAGGATACTCTTAATTTTCTGTTAATTTGTAAGCAGAGAAGATTGGTACCTGGCCCTTCTTAGAAGAGGCTGATAATTCTTCCACCTTTCTCAGTTCCTCCAAGAAGCTTTGTAAAAGTCTACACATTACATTTAAACAGTGTTAAAATGCACTTATAAAAAAATACACATTAGGAAGAGAAGCTCATTCTATTATGCTATTATTTTTTAATCATTAATTAAATTGAGATATTAACTTTTTTCCTTGCTATATATCCCTTTTCTCTTTCCTCCATTTAAAGACAGCAGTGGCCTCTGTGATTCACTGCTTCAGGAGAGGCACACCAAGAGGTAGCTTGAAAGCCTTTTTTATTTTGGAAATTTCTAAAGCCAAAACCCAATGTAGAACATAGGGAATTTACAAACATAAACATACTATCTTTGAAGAACATAAAGGGAAAATGATTCACCCCAGACTAAAAATATATCTTATGCAGAGACAGAGTGACAGCATCTGCAATTCTTCAGAGCACACAGGCCCCTGAAGGCACCCTGCAAATCCTCATCCATCCAAAGAGCGTTGCCTATGAGGTGGGTGTCACAGCTGGGCACAGGCAGCCATGAAGAAGCTCCTCACATCCCCAACCATGACAAGGAAGCCAAAGGCCATCACAGGATCCAAGGATGCCATGCAGAGTGGGCCCCTTGGTCCACCAAAACTTAGCATCTACAAGAACCCATCAGGTACAAGGACTACACCTACAGGAACTGTGTGTGGCTGACTCTGGAGAAGGACAGGAAATCCTCCAAAGTAACTGACATCCAATTTTTCACACTAAATTAAGTTACTTTTTGGATAACGAAAAAATTGTCTTATTTTTTGTACAGTTGAGTTTGTGGAATGGGATTTCTACTTTTTCGTTTATTCCTGCACCCTGTTTTGCCAATTACTTGTATGACACTTGAAGATAAAGATCAGTCTTAAACTCCTATATCACTAGAGTTTGTCCGAGGGCCTTGGATGACTCAGTGTTAATGAATTCTGTTTGATGATCATTATCCAATTATAAAATCTTTGAACTAGAAGCATTAGACAGTCTTTTATTCCAGTCTCTTTATTTCATAGACAAGGAAATTAAAGCTCAAGGGATATATTTTCCAGGTCACACAGAAGTTTTCACAGTTGTGTTTTCCTTTCAAACTTTATCTTCTAAAAGTTGAGGGTTCTACTGGCAGGTATCCTTTTGAAGACTGGGTCTCAGGAACTAAAACAACACATTTCACTTGTTCTCTCAAATCCCATCTTAGTGTTCAAACTCCTTTTGAGAATTCAAAGGACATTGGTCCAGACTGTCTTCTATACTTTCTGCTCCTATAAGGATGTTCCCTCCTTCTGGACCACTAGCGAATGAGCCATGGTGGGTGACTATCTTTAAGTCTTCTCTACTATCTTCAGAAAAGTATCAAGCATCATTTCTGTCAGAGAGTATCCCACTCAGAGATGTTCTTAAGGGACAGTAAAACTAGAAGACTGAGAAAGGTCTTGCACCTTAAGGGAGAAGATGTGGCTTTGCCAGATGGTGCTAAATAAAAGCCTGCAGTGTTGCACAACTCCTTTGAAAGGGATCAAGTGCATGCCCTCAGCCCGTTTTTAACTAGCATCACATTGAGCTCAGAATGCTTGCCGCTTACTTGCTACTGTCTTAACGTTTTCTTTTCTTAAGGCTGTGGTGACTTCATTTGAACCTGATTTTATGTACATCTGAGCTATCTGAGGAGATACAAGACTAAAATGCTATGAATCTGGGGCTCTATTTTCCTCTGTTTTCACTTCTCTCTTCTCTTGGGCTTATCCATAATCCATAATATAAGCAACTTCATCCAAATCATCCAGTCTTCAAGAGTTTCCATTCCCTTTAGGAGAGTGTGGGATGAATTGAGAGAGTAACATGGAAACATATACATTACCACATGAAAATAGATAGTTAGTGGGGAGCTGTTATATGATATAGGGAGCTCAAGCCCGGTGCTTGGTGACAACCTAGAGGGATGAGATAGGAGCAATGGATGCAAGGAAGGGTCAAGAGGGAGGTGATATATAGATACTTATGGCTGACTCATGCTGTTGTACAGTAGAAATCAGCACAACATCGTAAAGCAATTATCCTCCAAGCAAAGATGAATATTTTAAAAACTGGAGAAAAACAGTCTTCCTTCCCTTTAATATCTCCATATATCAACAAGAGCCTAGCTCAGGGGAAGCGGCAATAGAGGTGAATAGGCAGAGCATAGAGGATTTTTAGGGCAGTAAAGACACTGTTTGATATTATAATGTAAATATCTGTCATTACATCATTTTTAAAACTCACAGAATGTACAAACACAAGAGCAAATCTTAAGATCAACTACAGGCACTCAGCACAAGCAGCGGCGACGGCCGGGCGGGCCGGCACACTCAGCGCTGCCAAGAGGAGCTACCCCACGTTGGAGGACAGAGACAGCGGCCAAGAGTCCCGGGGTGTGATGGCGCAGGAACANAGATGGATGAAACTGGAGCCAATTATACAGAGTGAAGTAAGCCAGAAAGAAAAGCACCAATACAGTATACTAACTCATATATATGGAATTTAGAAACATGGTAATGATAACCCATATGTGAGACAGCAAAAGAGACACAGATGTATAGAATGGACTTTTGGACCTTGAGGTAGAGGGAGAGGGTGGGAAGATTTGGGGGAATGGCACTGAAACATGTATACTGTCATGTAGGAAATGAATCGTCAGTCTATATTCAATACAGGATACAGGATGCTTGGGACTGGCGCATGGGGATGATCCAGAGAGTTGATATGGGGTGGGTGGTCGGGGGGGGGGGGCGTTCAAAAGATTGGGAACTCATGTACACCTGAAATGGAAAAAAAATAAAAAATTAAAAATTTTAAAAAATTTAAAAAAGGAAAAATATTTAAAAAAAAGATCAACTATAAACTTGGGTGATTTTGATATATCAATGTAGGCTCATCCTTGGTAAAACAAATAAATAAATAAATAGCATTCTGGTGAGTGATACTGATAAGAAGGCTATGCATGTGTAGGGGTAAGGGTTATAGGAGAGATCTCTTTACCTTCCTCTCAATTTTCTATAAACCTAAAATTGCTGAAAAATAAAACCTTTCAGAAAATAATTTTTTTAATTAAAAAAAAAATGCATGAGCTCCCTTGAGAGCACATTACAATGGGAAATTCAGCACCTCTTTACTATTCCTTAGACTATTGACTCTAGCATCAAGTCTTTAGGCTGGATTTAGGTTTCAACTTCCTACCCCACAGTCTTGCTCACTGCAGCTGCTGCCTGCTCTATTTACCCAAATGAAGACAGAGGTTGTCCTGCATTTCCCAGAGCACCACTAACCTAAGGACAGTGGGTTTATTTTTAGTAAAGATACAGTGGTAATTATGGAAGATAATGGCACAAGACCAAATAAAAAATGACTTTAAAATAAATGTTTAGACATTTTTCTTTCTAAGCTTCACAATTAGCACCACTGCTGGGAATTTCTCATTGATCACTTGTCTTTTTTGGTCTTAGTCTAGTAAAATGTCCTGGGTCCCATTATCTTCTTCTGTCCCAATAACTGTCTCCTCTCTGCTACCCACATCCAGATCCCTGCAACCTATCATCCCTGCCAGATGCCATACTAGACACCCCAACTTCCTCTTAATCATGAATCATAATCTATCTCACATTTATTTTATCCTCTATTCAAGACAAAGTGCTAAGGTTTATTTTTACATAACAAAAAGTCCTGTAAAAGAAATTTACTAAACAACAAGGAGATGGATTATCACATTCCTAAGTAATGTGGGAGCTGCAGAATTCATTTCCTTTTTTTAATAACTAGTTTTTCCATATGTGAAAACACTACCCATCTGAGGGTCTCAGAGAAGCAGAGTCATCTAAGGAGGATTTGAAAGTCAAACAACCTTTCTCATGCCTGCTGCTCCAGCTCAGGAATGATCAAACTATCCTGAACAATCTCCTCAGTGCTCTGGTTACAATTGCCTTTCCTAAGTCAAGTTCTGTGTCTATGGGATTTTCCAGGCAATAGTACTGGAGTGGATTGCCATTTCCTTCTCCAGGGGATCTTCCCAAACCAGGGATTGAACCCTGGTCTCCCACATTGTAGACAGACACTTTACCATCTGAGCCACCAGGGAAGTCCCTTCAAGGTTTTATCAACCATTATTTTGATTGAACAGTTTCCTTCATTTTAAAAGTTTTGAGGTAGGTTATCGAAAGTCTACAATCAGTTCAGTTCAGTCACTCAGTCGTGTCCAACTCTTCGTGACCCCAAGTACTGCAGTACGCCAGGCTTCCCTGTCCATCACCGTCTCCTAGAGCTTGCTCAAACTCATGTCTATCGAGTTGGTGATGTCATTCAACAATCTCATCCTCTGTTGTCCCCTTCTCCTTCTGCCTTCAATCTTTCACAGCATCAGGGTCTTTTCTAATGAGTTAGCTCTTTGCATCAAGTGGCCAAAGTACTGGCTTGCAAAGTACCGAAGTCTACGATAGAACCTTTAAGATAAGGTACCAAGATGGTGGACGGTAATTGGTATGAGCCAGGCAACACTAGCTGGCCCTAGGAAGCAAGCATCTGACATAAGGGGCGTTACTGGATGGGAGGCAGGCAATCTCTACTAAGAAGTTGCCTTAAAATGTAGTTTAGTGTGATCAAAAGTGATGGTATTATCATATCCAAGGACAACTCCAGGCCATCCTAAATAGCTACAGCAATAATTTAAGAAAATATCCACATCAATGATAGGTAGCCAACTCCCAAGCAACTTTAATGCTGTTCTGAATGACCATAGACAAGTGCATTCTGAGTGTCTTCACCACCAGCATTCCTTTTGTTGCAAAGGAAATTGTCCTTTCATTCAGATTATCTCTTTTATGAAGTAACTTAAAGCATCCTATGCACCTGGAAACCAAAATGGTGATGTTATCATTAATTGACACGTATCTGTTTCTTTATCTTTGCTCAGGTTGTTGGAGAGAGTCTGTCTTCTCAACCATCGGTACAATGCCAAGCATAGAGTTAGATTGTATTCTCATCAAGAGAATGAGCTACTAGACTGGATTGTGCTCTTATCAGCAAAATGTTCTGATGACTAAGGAGTGATTTAATTTGAACTAGTTTATAAAGTACATGCTGATTAGTTACATAAATTATTTCAATATTTTTCTTCACAGAAAACTAATTTATAGTTTATCTAATTTTCTAAGAGCCACATTCAACATGAAATAAAATTTCAATTAAAAAGACTAAGTCAGTTAGTGTTTGAAAGCAACTGATGAAAATGAATATTTCCTAGAAGGTCTCTTCTAATAGAAAAATAAAAAGTAAAGGAGGAAGAAGAATTTACTTTTTCTTTTCATTTTTAAAAATTCTTCTTTTTTCTAAAAGACAGAAATCAATTTCAGGATCTTTGCCATAATGTATTGGGTACCTTTCATTTATTCATTTGATATTCATTGAGGTACTGCTACAAACAAAGCATAACAAAGTGATTATGACAACTGGGTAGAACAACTTACTCTTGTAAAGATGGTAACAAGACTGCTTCTTCCTGACTTCAAAGGAATGACTCTAATGCCCAAGTATAACTTTGAACTGAAACTGATACTGGGTTAGTTGTTTCATCAGAGAAATGGGAAACCAGAGGATAAAGGAAAAATTGTTGCTAGCACTGACCTTATTGATATAAAGTCAATGAAACTTATAAGCATTGAAACAATATCCTAATATTTTCACCTCACCTCTCATTGTGATTCTGAGGGTGAACTTTTTGGTGGTTATTTTTGCCTAGGCAAGTAGAAACAAATATGGTGCAAATTTACAGAGTAATGCATTTGTGCAGAAATTCACAAAGCCCAGTGTTTAAAGAACATTAAAGGTCATCAGAAAGGTCCCAAAACTTATAGTGACATAAGCTAATGTTCTCAAATAAGACCTTTTCATTGCTTCAGTCTGTGAAACGAAATGCTAATTTTTAAACATACCAAACATACTTGATATAAACAAACACATGAGCAAAACTACATGGTGTAAAAAACCCACAGCAGTTACAAACTAGAATTATCATGCATGCACTTGCATGAAAACAACTCAGTGTTACTGCTGTAGACTGCTCCACCCTAATCTATAATTGCATTTAGACAAAGATATTTGGTATATGCATCAAGGTTAAGTTCTGCTTGAATTAACAGTCAGTACCTCAAGCCTGGACTGTTACAACTTCTGGATGTCTTCTAGTCTCTCCACTACAATAGACTTCAGAAAACTGCCAGATTCATCTAACTAAAACTTTGAATGGCTCCTTATTTTCTAATAAATTAAGAAGTCATCACCCTGGCATTTGAGGTTCTCCATGAGGAAGCCTTACAAAATAACTGTGAAAAGAAGAGAAGTGAAGTCGCTCAGTCATATCCGACTCTTTGCGACCCCATGGACTGTAGCCTACCAGGCTCCATCCATGAGATTTTCCAGGCAAGAATACTGGAGTGAGTTGCCATTTCCTTCTCCAGAAGATCTTCCCGACCCAGGGATCGAACCTGGGTCTCCCGCATTGCAGGCAGACGCTTTACCGTCTGAATCGCCAGGGAAGCATGAAAAGAAGCGAAGCGAAAAGCAAAGAGGAAAGGAAAGATATAAGCATCTGAATGCAGAGTTCCAAAGAATAGCAAAAAGAGATAAGAAAGCCTTGCTCAGAGATCAATGCAAAGAAATAGAGGAAAAGAACAGAATGGGAAAGACTAGAGATCTCTTCAAGAAATTTAGAGATACCAAGGGAACATTTCATACAAAGATGTGCTCAATAAAGGACAGAAATGGTATGGACCTAACAGAAGTAGAAGATATTAAGAAGAGGTAGCAAGAATACACAGAACTGTACAAAAAGGATCTTCAAGACTAAGAAAATCACAATGATATGATGACTCACTTAGAGCCAGACATCTTGGGATGTGAAGTCAAGTGGGCCTTAGAAAGCATCACTACGAACAAAGCTAGTGGAGGTGATGGAATTCCAGTTGAGCTATATCAAATTTTAAAAGGTGATGCTGTGAAAGTCCTGCACTTAATATGCCAGCAATTTTGGAAAACTCAGCAGTGGCCACAGGACTAGAAAAAGTCAGTTTTTATTCCA
>SJYA01000072.1:565057-632869 GCA_006410615.1 Neotragus moschatus | reverse complement strand
GAAAGAGGAGAGTGAAAAAGTTGGCTTAAAGCTCAACATTCAGAAAACGAAGATCATGGCATCTGGTCCCATCACTTCATGGGAAATAGATGGGGAAACAGTGGAAACAGAGTCAGACTTTATTTTTCTGGGCTCCAAAATCACTGCAGATGGTGACTGCCGCCATGAAATCAAAAGACACTTACTCCTTGGAAGAAAAGTTATGACCAACCTAGATAGCATGTTCAAAAGCAGAGATATTACTTTGCTGACTAAAGTCCGTCTAGTCAAGGCTATGGTTTTTCCAGTAGTCATGTATGGATGTGAGAGTTGGACTGTGAAGAAGGCTGAGTGCCGAAGAATTGATGCTTTTGAAGTGTGGTGTTGGAGAAGACTCTTGAGAGTGCCTTGGACTGCAAGGAGATCCAACCAGTCCATTCTGAAGGAGATCAGCCCTGGGATTTCTTTGGAAGGACTGATGCTAAAGCTGAAGCTCCAGTACTTTGGCCAGCTCATGCGAAGAGTTGACTCATTGGAAAAGACTCTGATACTGGGAGGGCTTGGGGGCAGGAGGAGAAGGGGACGACAGAGGATGAGATGGCTGGATGGCATCATCGACTCGATGGGCGTGAGTCTGATTGAACTCCGGGAGTCGGTGATGGACAGGGAGGCCTGGCGTGCTGCAATTCATGAGGTCGCAGAGTCGGATATGACTGAGCGACTGAACTGAACTGAAGCTAGGTTGTTTTAGTATAAGTATTGTGTCTTACTTTATTTGGAATCCCTTATAGAGCACTGTAGTTAATACTCAATAAATACTTAAAACTTAAATGAGTGAGTGAAAGTCACTCAATCATGTCCAACTCTTTGTGACCTTACGGACTATACAGTCCACAGAATTCTCCTGGCCCGAATACTGGAGTGGGTAGCCTTTTCCTTTCCAGGGGATCTTCCCAACCCAGGAATTGAAACCAGGTCTCATGCATTGAATACGGATTCTTTATCAACTGAGCCACAAGGGAAGCCTCAAACTTAAATGCTTAGTATCTAAAACTTAGAAGGAATGTGAAAGATCATTTGACTCAACCTCATTTTTTTTAACTTTGGAAACTCAGAAATAGAAAGTAAAACTAGTTGCCCAAAATTAAAGTGTGTAGGCAAAATAGCTCTCTTCTACCCAATCAGGTAGTATTAATATTGTAGTATTTATGAGAGACTTAGTTAATTTCACATCAGCGTGAGCAAACACTAGTCTATAACTTTATTAAAGGTTTCTTCTCTGACTTTGCTTTAATAATGTGCATATGTTTTATTAATACCCTTATATTTTTATATTTAATGAAAAAAGAAATACCCTGATATAAGAAAGAGCCCTTAACATCATGTTTGAAAGATAAGAGTTTAGCATGTATAGCCATGTAGTCCTCAGGGAGTTATTTAACTTCACTGTGTCTCCAATCTCATCTTTAAAACTCTTATTCTGCTAAAAATAAAATAAACTCTTTTACAGAGAAAAAATTGTTTTGTTGTTGCTACTATATCCCCAATACCTGGCACAAAGTATGATATTCACCAATTACTTTCTGAATGACTGACAAACTGGAGCTATATTTGTGGCTTATTTTAACTTATCCTGAAAATAAAATGAGACCAAAAAAATCCTGGAGAGTGTGAAGTGTTAGACAAATTCAAGATATTTTTATGCTTTAGAAGTCTAAGCAATTCATACATTTAAAAATAGTAATGTAAGAAATCAAAATTAAAATTTGTGAGATGTTGCAAAGCAGTACACTTTGGGGAAAATATCAGCATTAAATGCCTGAATTAGAAAAGAAGAATGTTCCTGCATTAATAAACTCAGCTTCCATCTTAAGAATCTAGAAAAAGAATAAGTAAAATCCAAAGTAAGAAAGGAAATAATAATGATCAGAGCATAAATCAAAAAAATTAAAAATCAAAAATCAAGTGAGAAAAACAAATGAAATAAAAAGTTGGTTCTTAAAAAGACCCTCTACACCATATGTTATCAAAGAAAAGCAAATTAAAAGAATTAGCTACTACTAAACCAAGAGAGTTCCAGAAAAACATCTATTTCTGCTTTATTGACTATGCCAAAGCCTTTGACTGTGTAGATCATAATAAACTGTGGAAAATTCTGAAAGAGATGGGAATACCAGATCACCTGACCTGCCTTTTGAGAAACCTATATGCAAATCAGGAAGCAACAGTTAGAACAGGACGTGGAACAAAAGATTGGTTCCAAACAGATAAAGTGTATGTCAAGGCTGTATATTGTCACCCTGATTATTTAACTTATATGCAGAGTACATCATGAGAAACAATGGGCTGGAAGAAGCACAAGCTGGAATCAGGATTGCCAGGAGAAATATCAATAACCTCAGATATGCAGATGATACCACCCTTATGGCAGAACGTGAAGAGGAACTAAAAAAGCCTCTTGATGAAAGTGAAAGAGGAGAGTGAAAAAGTTGGCTTAAAGCTCAACATTCAGAAAATGAAGATCATGGCATCTGGTCCCATTACTTCATGGGAAATAGATGTGGAAACAGTGTCAGACTTTATTTTTCTAGGCTCCAAAGTCACTGCAGATGGTGACTGCAGCCATGATATTAAAAGATCCTCACTCCTTGGAAGGAAAGCTATGACTAACCAGGGAAAGTCGCTCAGTCGTGTCTGACTCTTTGCTACCCCATGAACTGTAGCTTACCAGGCTTCTCAGTCCGTGGGATTTTCCAGGCAAGAGTACTAGAGTGGGTTGCCATTTCCTTCTCCAACTAACCTAGATAACATATTGAAAAGCAGAGATATTACTTTGCCAACAAAGGTCCATCTAGTCAAGGCTATGGTTTTCCCAGTGGTCATGTATGGATGTGAGAGTTGGACTGTGAAGAAGGCTGAGTGCTGAAGAATTGATGCTTTTGAACTGTGGTGTTGGAGAAGACTCTTGAGAGTCCCTTGGACCGCAAGGAGATCCAACCAGTCCATCCTAAAGGAGATCAGTCCTGGGTGTTCATTGGAAGGACAGATGCTGAAGCTGAAACTCCAGTATTTTGGCTACCTCATGTGAAGAGTTGACTCATTGGAAAAGACCCTGATGCTGGGAGGGATTGGGGGCAGGAGAAAAAGGGGATGACAGAGGATGAGATGGCTGGATGGCATCACGGACTCAATGGACATGAGTTTGAGTAAACTCTGGGAGTTAGTGATGGACAGGGAGGCCTGGTGTGCTGTGATTCATGGGGTTGCAAAGAGTCAAACATGACTGAGCAACTGAACTGAACTGATACACCCATGGCCAAAATTCAGAAACTGACAACATTAAATGCTATTGGGGATATGGAACAACAGAAATTCTTATTCGGTGCTGGTGGGAATGAAAAATGGTACAGCCACTTTGGAAGTTTGATGATTTTTTACAAAACTACATATACTCTTACCCTAGTTCCAGAAACGGTACTTGGTGTGCACTCAAAGGAGTTGAGTATTTATGTCCACACAAAAACTGCACCAGGGTATTTATAGCAGCTTTATTTATAATTGCCAAAATTTGGAAGCAATCAAGATGTCCTTCGGTAGTTGAATGGATAAATTGTGTTACATCCAGACAATAGAATATTATTCAACACTAAAAAGGAATAAGTTTATCAATCATTAAAAGACATTGAGGAATCTTAATGCATTTTACTAAGTGAAAGCAGGCAATCTGAAAAGGCTACATGTTGTATGAATCCAACTACCTGGCATTCCAGAAAAGGCAAAACTATAATGACAATAAAAGGATCAGCAGTTGCCAGAGGTTAGGTGGAAGGAGGAACAGATGAAGGACAAAGTATTTTTAAGGCAGTGAAAATACTATCTACTACATAATGATAGATATCTGTCATTATACCTTTGTCCAAACCCACAGAATGTGCAACATCAAGATTGAAGTCAAGTGTATCTTTGGGTGATTTTGAAGGGTCCATGTACCTTCATCCTTGGTAAAAAATGAACCATTCTGGTGAGGATGTTGATAATGGAGGAGGCTATGCATGTATGGGGGCAAGAGTATATAATTTTTAAGTGTCTTAATATGAACATATGAATATGCCTTAATATGAGACAACTCTCAAACATAGTCATTCAAAGATTACCTGACATTGGCGAAAAGCCTCTAAGAAAAGAAGAAATTGGAGACAAAGCAGAAAACAGAAAATGTAAATAAACTACTATCCTCGGAGGATGAAGAGATCTTTGAAATTAGAAAAGGAAAAAAATTCAGAGAAAAAAAATTAAATTAAATTTTTAAAGCTCATTAAAAAATAGGATGATAAAATATATTTAAAATATGCTTTAAGCTTTGGGACTCTCTCAGGAAATGCAGGGGGAAATGATGGAAATAAGGAAAGGAAATACAAATAAGAGTATCAATACAGAGAATTCAACAAATAGTTAAGAGCTCCAGGAAAAAAAAAAAAAAGCTGGAAAAAATGAAAGTAAAAAAAAAATGATTCAAAAATTTCTCAGAACTCAAGGATTTGAGTTTGAAATTGAAACCAGCCCTGTGCTGTGCTTAGTTGCTCAGTCATGTCTGACTCTTTGCAGCCCCATAGGCTGTAGCCCACCAGGCTCCTCTGTCCATGGGGATTCTCCAGGCAACAATACTGGAGTTGGTTGCCATGCTCTCCTCCAGGGGATCTTCTCAACCCAGGTCCCCTGCATTGCAGGCAGATTCTTTACCACCTGAACCACCAGGGAAGCCCAAGAATACTGGAATAGGTAGCCTGTTCCTTCTCCAGGGGATGTTCCCAACCCAGGAATTGAACCAGGGTCTCCTGCACTGCAGGCAGATTCTTTACCAGCTGAGCTACCAGGGAAGCCTCAAAACCAGCACTGCTGCTGCTGCCGCTGCTAAGTCGCTTCAGTCATGTCTGACTCTGTGCGACCTCATAGATGGCAGCCCACCAGGCTCCCTCATCCCTGGGATTCTCCAGGCAAGAGTACTGGAGTGGGGTGCCATTGCCTTCTCCCAAATCAGCATTAGATCAAATCAAAACCCTTGGCCATCAGTGGGTACAGGAGATGCTGTTCCCAGCACCTCTGAGGTCGGCCTTTACAACTTTTCTAGAGAGTAATCGAGCGGGCAGACTTAGATCTCAGTAGGCGAGCGACCCTGGTTTCCCTTTCTAGCTGGTCTGGAGCATTAGTGCAGTCAAACCTAAGGATGACTCCGAAACAGGACCTGATAAAGTTAGAGAAGCTAAGAATGCAAACCAGACCCATAGAATATTTCATACCTGGAGCTAATGTAGTCTGTATTCTTGTCGAATGTGTCTCTTTACAATCCAACTTTTCTTTATATAAAAGGAGAAGAGGGAAAGAGGTAGTGACTTTATTATTATTATTATCATTATTATACAGTGGGATAGGAAGACAGTGCTAAAGATTTTAGGCAGTGGACTATTTCAATTTTTTAAACATCACTCAGTCAGCTTACAAGGACAGCACATAAAGGGAGCTTGACACCGTTGTACAGCCTTCAGTCATTTCCACAGAGGATCAGGGCTCCCCCGCTTCCCCTTCCTGCCACCACCCCTCACCCCTGCATTATAGACAATACCGTGGGATCTCTCCAGCCTATGGCAAAGTTTGTGGTGTCTTCTTCCTCAATTCTCTAGATTAAGCTTTTACCCTGAGGCCCTTGTTAAAATGCGCGACTGTCACCTAGGAGATTAACACATGAGCCCATCTGTTTGGTTCAGAAAGCTGGCCAGTAGCCGCCTGACACCTAGCTCCTGACAAGAGTTCATAACAAGCTCTGTTCAGGGTATCCTAAACAGAGGCCGTGACTTAGTCATGAATGGAGCTGGGTCCCAGGACCATCTCAGCTACTCACTCCCCAGATTTATTTTTTTATCAAAGACAAACTCTACCCACAGAACTGTATTCAATATAATTGTGCTCACAGACCTCTAAGATTCTGTCCCACCTTAAAATTCAGTGGCTCTATATTCTGAATAGAATATATACTCTGACACCTCAGTCACCAAGAATAAGATTTGATTTTTTTAAAGAATAAATATTGTATTTTAAATATCCATATAATATATCAACATATGTAATTTTTTAAAAAAAATGCAAATAATTCCAGCTGGTTAAATTTAGAATGCTTATTTTAAAACCAATTCAACAATACTCTCCGGCACGATTCCCAGAACATTTTCATTTGATTGGGAATTGTTTAAATTTTAATTCATTTTAAGCCCTTCTTTCTCCCAATTATGCTCCTCTTAGAAGGTCGCATTTGAAATATTGACTGCAATTGTACAGACTCTCTTATTAAATCATGGATCTCAGCAGTGATACTGCTACCATGTGGATGTTTTCTGGGTCACATGGAGAATGTGTACTGGGGTAGAGAAAATACATTAATATGATTATGAATTGTTTTTGTGGATTCCTTTTTCCTTCCAAGAGTGCCTGCCAGAGGCTCACTTCTGCCCTATATCAGGATCAATACTAACATGCTCTTAGTCATCTGATCTTTCCCTTTCCCTTTTAAAACATTTAAGATAACAGCAAAACTGTCTTCCCAAACACTTCTATTAGTATAAACTCTAGAAAAGCATAGAAAACCAAATCAAACTGTGCAGATTCCATTAAGTCAAACAGGTTAATTTCCTATAAATTCATGATCACACTGCTTTCCTTTCCTGACTGGTGTTTTTGCTGTACTCTGAAATTTTATTCAATCTGGATCCCAATTTTCACTGGCCTTGGGAAAAGAAAGTGGAAACGGTGGCAGCAGAGGCTGGGAGAAGGGCTGCAGACAGGGCTCCCAGTGGATAATGAAGCTCTATTTTGGATACAGAGCCTTGCTGCATCTTCATACCTGGCTTTTACCACTCTGTACAACAACCAACTTATACTTTTTCTTAACAACTCTTTCTCTCCTTCTACCCCTTCACTGGCCCAGCCACTGCTAGAAACTGAGATTTACCCTTTTATCCTAAGAGCTACAGTCCTTTATAGCTATATACCAGGCACTGAGTTAGCCATTTCATATGAATTTTATCACTTAATCCTTAGACAGTCTTACAAGCCAGGAATGGCCTTGATTGTTCTAAAACTAGGGAAATTGAGACTGGAGAGTTTAAATAACTTGCATAATGTCCAAAGACAATACAGAGTTGAGGTTAGATGCTTACTCATTGTCCCACTGTTTAAAATATGTATTTATGTAAAATGAATAATAGCCAGGAGGCAGTATTAGATGAGCACAAAAGTGATAAAGCCAGCACTATGGTTGGATCAAAAACTACACTAACATAACATCCACATGTCTACAGAAAAAACTTAACTAATGATTTCCATGATCTCATATTCAGTGACTGTAAATGGCATTTTGTCAAACTAAGGAAAGCTTCCAGCCATAAGTAACAGCCCAATTTTTACTGGCCAAAACACATCTTCCTCACACAGAGCGAAGTCTAGAGCCTGTAGCCACACTAAAAAAGTAAAATGAAACATGTAAAGTTAACTTTAATAATATATTATATTTCACCCAATATATCTAAAATATTATCATTTCAACATGCAATCAACATTAAAAATATAAATGATATGATTTTCTGTATTATTTTTTATACTGTCTTTGAAATCCAGCATGCACTTTGTGTTAACAGTATATCTCAGTTCAGACTAGCCACATTTCAAGTGCTCTTAGCCAGATGTGGTTAGTGATGACCATACTGGACCAAAGGGTAAGAGAAGTTACTGCTGGAGTTAGATTCCTAGTAGTTCTCAGAGCTCTCTCCTCATATTTAGCACCTCGGATTTACAAAATGGTTACCAAAACACCAGACATTNTCAGTTCAGACTAGCCACATTTCAAGTGCTCTTAGCCAGATGTGGTTAGTGATGACCATACTGGACCAAAGGGTAAGAGAAGTTACTGCTGGAGTTAGATTCCTAGTAGTTCTCAGAGCTCTCTCCTCATATTTAGCACCTCGGATTTACAAAATGGTTACCAAAACACCAGACATTGCATCAGTATCCAAAGCAAGAAAACGGAAGAAGCACCACTAGTAAAATCCTTCCCAGAATACCTCTATTTGCATCTGTGAACTATGTCCCAACATAACCCTTCATCACAAGAGGGGCTTGGGAAAGTGGAAAAATTAAATTTTTCTTCTGATTTTCAGTGGAAGTATAAGAATATGGTAAGTCTCCTATACACAAATGAGTTTCATTCAAACAGCATATTCATAAGTCCAATTTGTTCATAAATCCAAGAAAGTTAACCTAGGTACCCAATTTTTATAGATAACATCAGACGTGTGAACTAACTTAACATGACTGGACATGCAAATGCATGTTTTCATCTTTGAAAGTCTTCAACTTGAAGGTTCATATGTAGGGCATTTACTGTAAAGGGGTTGGAAATAGAAATATATTTACTAACTGGCTAGCTCAGACATAGATATTATTTTTTTAAAAAAACTAAGAAGACTGTATTTTAAATAAAGAGATATTCTAAGAATTACAGAAATATGCTTTGCTTCATTTCTGCAAGATTTATATAATATTTAACTAAATGACAAATGGGTCTTCTTTTCAGAATAACACCTATATAGCTCACTCACACCATTTTCCAAATGAGACAGAGATAGAATATCAGGAATGAAGCATCTAGAGAGAAGAGTGGTTCTCAGAAGATGAAGGTATTGACCTCATTTTCCCCCACATCTTTCCATGGAGAACCTTTTATGAATACATGAGTGCACATAACTGAACGCCAAATGTAACACTATTTGCTCAAATTCCTCTAGAGCTGCTAATGTCAATGTTCATTTTAATATATCACAATGTATGAACGTGAAAGTGAAAGTCATTCAGTTGTGTCCGACTCTTTGAGACCCCAAGGACTATAAAGTCCATGGAATTCTCTAGTGCCGGGGTCCATCCCCGGCATCCAGGGTGGATCCAGGGTGATTCAAAGGGGAGACGGATAGGCAAGGAAAAACTCATTTATTCAGAAATATAAGATTAGATTAAGAAATAATAGTATATCAGGAAAATTAAGTGAAGAAAAGAGGCTGAATAACTTGGTTTACGTGGAAAGCCAATAAAACCTCGAGACAAGAGGTTTGCACCATCTACATTGGGGCCACCGGCGTCCACTTGAATCTCTAAGGGTGCCCCACCTTGGGCTCCCTTTCGCGTGGATCTTAGAAGCCAGGACAAATAAGTAGACAGGGCGAGCCTCCACGCCCCAGATGGGAATTCAGCCAGAAATTAGAGTAAAGGGAGAGAGAGAAAGAGACATGGGGAAATCAGTCCTCCCAATGACTGGCTCCAGCCCCTCTTGTCCTTCAAGGCCTTTTATACCTTTTCTGATTGTACATAGAGATCAAGGGGTAATACAAATTTATGCAGTGTTAGCAGCCCAAACTCTTATCAAAAACCAGGCTTTTTTCTCTGCATACCTAGTTGTATACACAAGTCTTAGGTGATTTACATCATCTTTTGGCCAAAAGGGCCAATTAACATTTTATGGCTCTTTTCTGATAAGGGTTTGTTAACCAGAAGACTTATTTGTGTTGTTAACATCAAAACTACTACATATCTTTTTCCATATCCCGTTTACATTGATTAACATCTTCCAGGGTGCCCAAAAGAAGAAGAAGGAGGTCTGGCAGCAATCATTGAATCAACAGTGAAATCCTGTCACCAATATGTTTTTTAGCTCTTAAAAAGTAGTTTTAAGATACTTCAAGCTTTGTGCCCCTCACAGTTGGGGGCTGTAAGCAATTCACAAGCTGCAAAAGTTCCAGGGAACCTGTTAGGCAAATGAAAGCATTTTAAGTTAGAGCGTTATCAGAGGGGGTTGAGCTGAAACACTCCTTTCAAATGCAGAAGACTAAAGCCTTGAATTAACTTTTTCCAGAGAATGTCAGAAGAATTAGAAAAAGTACAATGTCAGGCAGATTCTTATTTTCTAGGTACACGTTCAGGAAATGCCAGGGAGAAACTTCGAGACTCGAATCGTCCTTGCTCATCGAGTCTGCCACATGACTATGTCACGCGGGTAGAAATCCTCACGCTGGCTCCTGGCAGCAAGCATATTCAGGTTTCCTTATTTTTAGGGTGTAGATGCTCAGGGAAACTCAGAGGGAATCTCTGAAATCCGAATCGCCTTGCCCATCGGATTTCTGCCACGTGACCGTTTGACGGGTGGGATTCCCACGCTGGCTCCCGGCANTCCTCACGCTGGCTCCTGGCAGCAAGCATATTCAGGTTTCCTTATTTTTAGGGTGTAGATGCTCAGGGAAACTCAGAGGGAATCTCTGAAATCCGAATCGCCTTGCCCATCGGATTTCTGCCACGTGACCGTTTGACGGGTGGGATTCCCACGCTGGCTCCCGGCACTCTAGGCCAGAATACTGGAGTGGGTAGCCTTTCCCTTCTCCACGGCATCTTCCCAACCCTAGTCTCCTGCACTGTAAGCAGATTCTTTACCAGCTGAGCCACAAGGGAAGCCCAGGAATCACAATGTACATGCTGCTCTTAATAGTTTATAATTCTTCCCAGTTTTCTCTTTCCAAAACAAAATAGCAATAAATAGATTTAAAATAATACCATCTTATCAACAAAATTTTGTGGATACATTAGTGAAAAAGAAAAAGATCTTTAACTTCAGAAAAATGAATAATACAAAGCTTCCCTGGCGGCTCAGAGGTTAAAGCATTTGCCTACAATGCAGGAGACCTGGGTTCAATCCCTGGGTCAGGAAGACCCCCTGGAGAAGGAAATGGCAACCCACTCCAGTATTCTTGCCTAGAGAACCCCATGGATTGAGGAGCCTGGTGGGCTACAGCCCGCAGGGTCGCAAAGAGTTGGACACAACTGAGCGACTTTACCTTTCATCCTTGACATAATTAATTAACACTGGAACTTGAGTAACAGGAAATGGAAGCAAATTGATCTAATATTATATTGTAGATAGTTTGAATTCCTCTGTCTTATTGTACAGATACTAAATATTATGGCAAACCTAACGATTGTCTTCTAAAGTATTTCTGTATGTTCTTTCTTCTCACAAAGATCCTAAAAATATTCTCAGTTATTTCAAACCATGTATGACACACCATATTCTATTTAATGGTAGAAAACTAATCTATAATAAACTCATTCCACTTTATATAAATTAAAGTAGGTACTCTGTTTATTTAGTTTTAAATATGCACATACATGTATATGCAAGCTTTCATATAACTAATCCTTTGAATATTCAAACAGCCCACTAGGTCATCTAATGGGATTATGTAAAGTAAAGTTGCCATGAACTGGAACATAGGGCGCACTGCATGGGCTGACAATTAACAAGGATAAAATTCCTCAGATGAAAACATGAGTGAGCTTAAACCATCAGAGAAATGAGGTCAATAACATAGTCTTTAATTATAATCTCCTGAGATTTGCATTCTGAAAAGGAGTAGAAATCCCTGGATTCTATATGAGAAAGAGTAATCCCATTATAACTTCACTAGACTGTAGCAATTGAGATGAACTTTGTACAACATCATATGAAGGACACGTGTTGACCTCACCACAACTAAGCCCCAGTTTTAAGAGATTCCTATGATTCTTGCTTAATACATTAAAAACCAAATAAAAGAACAATCTGTGCAACATAATATTACCACTAATACCATTAATATCACTTGAAATCTTCTGTTCTTGTTAAATGTTTGACAGCATGTCAAATGGTTGCATAACCCCTGTACACATATGGATGCCTGACTCCTATGACACAGGGTAATGATACTACACACTGCAAAGCAGTGAGGGACTCCTTAGTGACATAAACTCAGTGCATAAATTGCCAGTGGGTCATACTTTCCCATCATTATGGTACTAAGTAAATATGCACTCAGGGCTATTAACACCATTGTGGGCTTTGACATATGCCACGATCCAGAGGCTGATGACCAGCTACGTAAACACTGTGCACAGATCTCCTATATTGCCAAGGCCATACATTCCTTGGAGATCTTAAAATGATGCCCGTGTCACTTGAAAATGACATAAGATCACAATGTTCTATTTGAGAACATTGTCAAAGTAGTGATTCTTTCAGAATTTAAGGGAGAAAAAATGAGAATACTTTCATTCTAATTAATTAAAAAGACTAAGGGAACACATTTAAAATCTAATAACTCTGACCTCACCTCCAGCATCTCTCCTTGACTTAGACATACAAGCAAAAGACTTTTGGTGCTGTAGACATGGATGAAAGCTTGGAGAAATTCTGAAGAATCAAAAATTTTAAATTCAATGTTAGATCCTTATACGTGCCTCTCGTGCACCCTATTATGTGACTCAACCCACCTCTCTACTGTCTGTTTTCCCCTCCCCTTGCTCTTCTCTTTGCCCACCCTTCAGAAAGGGGAAAAAAAAAAAAAACCTCCTGTCTTCTTACAGAGTATTTTAGTTAACACCAGCTCCTGTACCCAAACTCAGCAAAGCAACACCTTTTGTATATTCCAAAGTTATGTCAACGAGTCATGCTTATTCTTTCACTTCCTATGAATATTTGCTGAAATAAAGGAAAGGTATAGTGCTATGAGTTGGTGATGGACAGGGAGGCCTGGTGTGCTGCAGTTCATGGCGTTGCAAAGAGTCAGACACAACTGAGCAACTGAGCTGAACTGAACTGATAGTGCTATGACTTATAACACCATCCCTTAGAAAGCAGATGTTGACAAATTTATTTTAATCAGATCCTTCTATTATAAATGGATCAAACATTAAATGAGCTAAAATCTGCTACTAGTTTACTGTTGTGGTCTAAAATGTAAGCTAACAATTATGTAACTTAAAAAAATAAGGGTTAAAAATAAATAATTTGCAATGTCTGGAGTATGATATACAAAAAATCAAAATTAGAATTAGAAAATTAGAATAAAGCAACTGATTTTTATATATCTAGCTATAGCAAACAATCTACTCAGTTCTTTTCCTATAAATGAGATGTCAAATTGAAATAATTTGTTGTTGTTCAGTCACTAAGTTGTCTCTGACCCCATGGACTTCAGTATACCAGGCTTCCCTGTCCTTCACTGCCCACCAGACTTTGCTCAAACTCACGTCCATTGAATTGGTGATGACATATGAGGATGGAGATTTACAGAAACTTCAAAACCTAAACTATGTATGACATTTTCTCAGTCTATATTAAGCTTACTATACAGAAGTAGACAATTTTATTTCTAGCTTACAAGCCCAAACTCTGATAGAATCAAAACATCATTAGCCACATGAAGGTTTCAATGAATGTTTATCCCTATTAATTTCTAGCTTTCATCTGTAAATGCCTTGAGCTTCTTGATCCAAGACATGTCCACAGTTTTCATACTGCTTTATGAGAAAAATGAAAATAAACATTCTAATAGAATTTCACTTTCTCTAATTTCATACTGAGAATTAAACCAGCCATTCAGGAAAAAAGTCATCTTGAGTTAGGTGGTACTTAAGATATCCAGCTGCAAATTAGTCACTTTTTGTAAAGGTAAAGAAAGTATGCATAATAGTATTTTATTTAAAATATTAATATATGTGGCAAACAGGAAAATGTTACAATCAAAAGAGAATACAAACATATATGAGTTTGATAATCTGCAACAGATAAAATCCATTTAAATATAAAATTACTATTTCTAAAAGTGGCTACATCTTATTTTTGAAATTATAAATGAGTATTACATGCATCAGAAGGTGATAAATTATCTTGGGATTTTGGAGATTATAAGGATCATTATCAACTATTACTTCAACCAGAGCTTAAAGATTTACCTAATCTGGAGATTATTCTAATAATAATATTGACAACTTTTCAAAGACTTTTAGAAATGTCAAAACATTTGATTGCATCAAACTCTACTTTGAACCACATATTTTAAAAGCCTAACTAGCAATCAAAAAAATTATCCATAAAAGCAAGTTAATAATCATATGAGTCAAATCGTTCAAATTTCCTTACATTTGATCATCTACATTTGAAACTTGAAAGAATTTTGCATTTAATTTTCTGACTTAAAAGAAAGTAAGCTAAAGTGCATCTACCAACTAATGAAATATAATAGAATCAACAAACCCATGTATTAAGAACAGGCACTAAGCATAATCTCATAAATAATGAATTAAATGTGTTCTTTATTCATTACTAAGTTTTAGGTGATAATTTTAGCACTTACTCTACTATAGGCAAATAAATATAATTTTATTTAATTTTTTAATTAGTCTCATGATAATTATGCTTATCTCCATGTGGTTATTGAGGCTCAGAAAACGTAGGCAACTTTCCCAGCATTCATGTAGCAAACCACAGCGGGAAGTCAGGAGATTGATTCCAACAATGATATTCTTAGTCACCCTTCTAGAATCTCTCACATAAGATTTTGAGAAACAGAAACTTAAAATAGCTGTTTGAAAGGTAACACTTTCTGAATATATATGTGTGACAACTAGCAGGTCAAGTTCCCAGTAACTTTATATCACCAAAAGAAATGCATAGTATAATTTATGAATTGATAAACTAGATATATGAGATATCCTTGATTCTACAACATATGTTTTTAAGCCCCAGCATTTTCTGTATTTTTTCTTGTAATCAAAGTCAAAGAAACCTCCTGTTTCCAGGCAAGGTATTTCCTCTAGCTTTTGAGAACTTACCCAGTATCAGAGGCATCTGATTCTTGTCTTGGGTTACACGTGGTTACATTTTAACTAAAATTTTCACTACTAATTATGAGGAAATTATCTCAAGAATACTTAATTTTCATTAAAATGCAGCATTGAAATAAAAATCATTTTATTTATAAAAATCCATTTTCCTCATCTGTAAAATGCGGAAGGGCAGTTATCATCAAATTGTTATAAAGATTAAGTGTAAAGATTTAGCATGATGCTGGGCGTGTAATAGGTACTCAATAAATGTGTACTGTTCCATGACAATGCTAATTATGAGACAGAAAAGGAGGATGCAGAAGAGCATGGAAAACAGCTGCAAGATATAAATCTATGAAAGAGAAGAAAGAACATTTCAACAGAGCTATGACCTACTTAATTTTTGGTATGGCAATAACTAAATGCTTTACGGTACCTAGAAATGAGTAATACTTCCAAGGAAATAAAACAGTTTCATATTGTCATTGAAACATATCCAAAAATGCCACTTCAGACTCATGTAGTTTAAACTACAACTCACGTTTGCTTCCCCCAAAGATCTCCCACTTACTCCCTTTTCCCAAAGAGCATGGTACCTACACCATTCCATGTGCTGTTAACATTTATGGTGAATTGAATAGGCCCCTCTCACCTCTAGACTCATGTTCGCTTCAGAGTGTGACCCTTTTGGATATAGGAGCTTGCAGATGTAATTAGTTGAGATGAGGCCATGCAGGATTAGCATGGGCTCCAAGTCCAATGACTTGTATCCTTCAAAAAAGAGAAGAGGACCCACAAATGCACCGGAAAGAAGGCCATGTGAAGACAGAGGCTGAGGGGAATGATCCTGCTATAAGCCAAGGAACATCAAAGAGAGCCAGGAGCCACCAGAAGCTCGAAGAGGCAAGGGAATGTTCTTCCCCAGGGGCTTCAGAAGGAGCGTCGCCCTGCCCACACCTTAATTTCAGACTTTCAGCCTCCTGATCTGGCAAAGAATAAATTCCAGTTGTTTTAAGCTACCAAGTTTGTGGTATTTTGTCATGGCAGCCCTAGAAAAGGAATACACCACCTCCGCACACTCACTCCCATTGGTATCCTGCCTAAATGCTCTCTCCTCTACCCCAGTGTTAAGTGTTAGTTGCCCAGTCCTGTCCAACTCTTTGAGACACCATGGACTGTAGCCCATCAGTCTCCCCTGTCCCTGGGATTCTCCAGGCAAGAACACTGGAGTGGGTTGCCATTTCCTTCTCCAATGCAGGTAAGTGAAAAGTGAAAGTGAAGTCACTCTGTCGTGTCCCACTCTTAGTGATCCCCATGGACTGCAACCCACCAGGCTCCTCCGTCCATGGGCTTTTCCAGGCAAGAGTACTGGAGTAGGGTGCCATTGCCTTCTCCGAATGCACAGGTGAGCTTCATCGAATTTGCTGAGAGGCTGAATAGAACAAAAAGGTGGCTGCTGCTGCTGCTAAGTCGCTTCAGTCATGTCCGACTCTGTGCAACCTCATAGATGGCAGCCCACCAGAGGAAAGTCAAATTTGCTTTCTTTGTTTAAGATGGGATATCCATCTTGTCCTGCCCTTGGAGAGTAGCACTCCTGGTTCTTGGATCTTCAGATGGAGGCAAGGATTTACATAATTGGACCCCTGTTCTCAGGCCTTTGGACTCAGACTGAATTAAACTACTGATTTTCCTGGTCCTTCAGCTGGCAGAAAGCGCAGACAGTAGTGCCTCTTGCCCTCTATAATTGTATGAAACATTTCCTACAACAAATCTCCTCATTCATTCATAGATAGATAGATAGACAGATAGAATATGATAGTTTAGTTGCTGAGTCATGACTAACTCTTAGACCGCAAGGACTGTAGCCTGCCAGGATCCTCTGTCCATGGGATTTCCCAGGCTAGAAATACTGGAATGGGTTGCTCTTTCCTTCTCCAGGGGATCTTCCTGACCCAGGGATTGAACCAGTGTCTCCTAAACTGGCAGGCAGATTCTTTACCACTAAGCCACTGGAAATTTCTGATAGATAGATCCTATTGGTTTCATTTCTTTGGAGAACATGGATCAACACTTTGCCTTCTCAGAAGATATCAGTCAACATTCCAAGTATCCTCGTAGAGTTTAATAATCCCAAATCCCCTTGTCTCCACTCAGAAATTGCCCTTGTCTACATATCTTCTCTTTTTTCCCTAGGAGATCCCAATCCCACTTTGAAGGCCAATCAACCCACTCCGGTACTCTTGCCTGGAAAATTCCATGGATGGAGGAGCCTGGTGGGCTGCAGTCCATGGGGTCGCTAAGAGTCGGACACGACTGAGCAACTTCACTATCACTTTTCACTTTCCTGCATTGGAGCAGGAAATGGCAGCCCACTCCAGTGTTCTTGCCTGGAGAATCCCCTGGATGGGGGAGCCCAGTGGGCTGCCGTCTGTGGGGTTGCGCAGAGTCGGACACGACTGAAGTGACTCAGCAGCAGCAGCAGCAGTAGCAGCTCCTACCTGTGACATAATTACTTTTCCAATTACTCAAGCCCACTTTAATTATTCCTTCCTGTGAAGATTTCTAATAAACCATAACACATAATTAATTCAATGCACAAATACTGATAATTTATCATTTTATGTCCGTATATTATCTTTCCACTAAACTATAAGTTTAAGAGAAGAGTCAGCAATTTTGTAACAGATTGATTCCAAAATCCATTCTCTTTTTGTATCTATCTGTTTAAAATCTGCATTTCATGCAATGTGGTAAACGCTTTAATACAATAAAAACATTCTAGACATTATAATACTTTTCCTAGGTCATAAGTAAACATTAGCTTTTTAAAAATTGGGGAGGATAATTTATTGGCTGTATTTGGCACAAATAAAAAGTTTCTTTAGGAATATATACAAAGTCATATTTTGCTATTTGATAGTTATGTATATAGAAAAATAATGTGAAAGAGAAAGTTATAAAAAAAATTAAAAGGCCCATAAGGAAAGTTTCAGAGAAATGAAACAATTTAGACTAAAGAAAGGAAGTGAGATGGATGAAATAAATAAGGTGAGTGTTACATTTCGTGAAAACTTGAACTTTCTGCAGAGAGGAGCCAGGTAACATACAAGAAAAAATGCATAAAGATATAAGTTTATAGAACATAAAACCGAGAAAGAGACAAAGATTCTCTTCTTTTAAAACTACTCAAGAGAATAACTATCTGAACAAGAGCATTTCCTGTTGTGCCTAAAAGCCTGAGGAAGGGTAGGAGGCCTTATTCTGTAAATCCTGAAATCCACTTGAAAGAAACATATATTAAACATGTTTGGTTTTTAAAATAAAACTATCATCTGTAATTTTATTCCTGCTGCTTTTCCTCAGAGAGTGATGATTACAATCAATTCTTTAACCTTTTTAATTACAGGAAAATGGGCAGCTTAATTACACATCATGGGGTAAAGTACAGTGGGAAGCAGCTGCCGTGGTTGGAACTCAGGTGAAAGAGCAATAAAGGCATTGTAAAGAAAAACACTTCTCATCTAGTCAAATAAATAAGCTATAAGAAAAGGCAATCAGACAAGTAGAAGCGGAAAATCTCCACCCATATTTGTTTAATTTGATATTTTAATTAATGAATGAACTTAGGGAAAAACTCAAAATAACTCAAAACCTATCAAATTTTGAATAGAATAATGCTTCACAGACTTCTTGAGAACAGAGATATTGTCATATTTTCTTGTCTAGCCTCATTCCACAGCACAACCCTCAGAACCTCTGTTGCAACTAAAGAAAATTCAGGTGTGCGGGAGTCACATCCAACCTGAACCCATAGAGGAAGCATGGACACATCACTGCAGCCATAAAGAGGCCATAGAAACATCACTCTTAAAGCTCAACCTGTTGCTTACTGGATAGCCCTTGAATCTCTGCCAACCAAGGAAAGAGTGGCTTTCATCCATTCATTTAGAAGTATTTATTGCAAACCCGACACACCAAGCACAGTTTTAAGTACTGAGGACACAAAAGTGCACATGTGAAAGGGCTGGCCTTAGGCAGGGACACAAAGTATTCACCTATATCAACAGGAGGGACAGCGGAGTTCACACAGACGCNAAGAGTGGCTTTCATCCATTCATTTAGAAGTATTTATTGCAAACCCGACACACCAAGCACAGTTTTAAGTACTGAGGACACAAAAGTGCACATGTGAAAGGGCTGGCCTTAGGCAGGGACACAAAGTATTCACCTATATCAACAGGAGGGACAGCGGAGTTCACACAGACGCATGCAGGCTGGCTGGTTAGGCATGTAGAGATACAGCTCTTCAGCTTGTCTTTGATTTCTCAGTGAAGTAGAGGGCAGATTTATCAGCTGAAAGAAGAGAGGGGGAGTACTGAAGGTTTAGGAGAGAGGAGAGTGTCAAATAGCCATCTTAGAGAGTGAAAAAGTCAATGACTAGGAAACGAAGTCCAACTCCCGGCAGTGCGAAGGACCCACAGAGGCATGAGTTAGTCACTTAGCATGATTGGGTTCTTTCTTCCAGCTACATTCAGTCGTTCAAGAGCAGGCACAGACAGCCAGAGTCAGATTTAACCAGAATTTTGGTTTGCCAGACAAGTATCACAAATGGAGCAAGGAATAAAGAGTCCATATATAAGTAAAGTGTCCTTTAAATGGAAAGCAACAGTGCTGATATTTATGTGTAAATTCACTTAACAAACATTAACTAAAATTGATTGTATTTCTAGTATACGTTTATCTATTGGCTTATAGTAACATTATTTTTGGTTGGCATTGGACACCTCTTAGTGTATGAAGGAACTTTGTCTATATCAGAAAAATAACAAAATTAATACACCATACGAGGAAGCAGGGAAGGACAAGAAGAATTAAAATAGCTTGAAAATAAAACAGGAATTTGGGGACAAAGGAACCAGCAAAGCTGGACTGAGTGGCAGGAAGTTGGAAAAACTATTGTTTTGTGAAAATTAAAAAAAATTATTTAAGTCCCGTGTGATTCAGAAGCACATACGTGAGAGAGCAAGGTGACTTCTCATCACAGTTACTACGGGGAGGAAATCGGAGCCAAAAGTTAATCTGATAATTTAGGAAAACCTCAGGCATACCAGTGGTCTTCCTACAAAGAATGAAATGACTGTTACGTTAATCATATAAGCGTCATAACACCCAGGATGACTATTCTCCCCTGGAGCTGCATGGTTAACATTTATGAAACTGTGTTTTTGACCCACAAAGTGAAGGTTATTAAACTAGACATTTAGGCCCACGTTCAGCTCTTACATTCTAAAACTAAGGTTTGCCAGGAAAAAAACAGAGTTAACTAACCCTAAGACACTACACCCAACCTAAAAGTGACAAACTAAATATACCCTAACTTGAGTTCATTGCTACATCCTTAACTGCTCCCTGTTCCCACTGGGATATATGTCTTAATGGACAAAGGGCACTCTCCAGCTGTACCCATCAGCTTGTTTAAAGCGATTAGCACTGAGTGAAATGGGAACAGGAGGCAATCACAATCAGGAGGCAGCTCTTCATGAGACAGGGCTCCCATAATCAAGCCACAAAGGTTTGGGGACAGTCTGCTCTCTTAACCAGTTATTTCTGCCTTGTACATATAATCTTCTTGCCTTGTGTGATTAAATGACTATGAACACTGTGTCCTAAAAGGTTAATTGTATGGTCCAGGAGTAAATGTTGTATCACTAGCTCTCTGTTTATCTTAGAAGGCTAACACCACTTCTTGAAAATGTAAAGCTGCATATTTTCCATAACTAATTAACAAAGAACTTGATTAAAAGTTATGTACTTCATCTACTAGATGCAACATCTGGGTGAAGGATTTAAGAATTAAGATAGTTTCCAGGTGAAATGAAACAGATTCTTTAAAGGAAAGAATCTTATACAGCTACAATATTTACAACGCTTTTATCAAGACATTAAAACAGAAGCAGATGCTTCTCTATAATTCTAAAATATTAGTTACACATGGTATAATGCATTGCAGAAAACATAGTAATAATAATGGATGATAGTAAGACAGAGCAGCTTTCTCCTGGAGTTGGATACAGAACAGATACCGAAGATTTTTGAAGTTAAACTTAATACAGATGCGACAACCGTAAATGTGCTGCAAAGTAAATATCACACTAGAGAGAGAGGAGAAGGTATCAATTTTTTTAATAAATATCAATGCTGGGGATGAGTGTGTAACACATATACTTACTCTTAATAAGTATGAATTATTAATACTTAAAGCATTAATCATGTAACTATTCTTAAAATATTCTCAATGATGTACTTATATATGATTTAAAAGTCTATTCTAAATCTGTTCTGTGGGTTCATATGATGAATCATGGTGTAGCTATGACTGGATTGAGTTAAGAGTGGACTCCTTATTCTAAGCACTAGATTCCAGTGCTTATCATCCATACAACACAAATTGAAAAAACAGTTCTGTGCCAGCACTGTGCTAAGTAGAAAGAATATAAATACACAATAAACTTTTTTTACCCTGTGCCCTGGGTAACTCAGGAGAGAACATGCCAGAGGGCAAGAAGATCTCTTATCAGAGTCAGTACAGGCAGGAAACTGTGCCTTAAGTGAACTTGAGAATTCACAGAAGTCTTAGGAACACCAATGGTTTTTCCACTAAGAATAAAATGGGAATTTATGGAAATCACTGTCCAGTGGAACAGCAGCTGTAGACAGGAATAAGCAAACAAAAGCATGATAAGGACATTGTTTCGGATATGTATTAATATAAGGCACCATAGGGACAGGGACAAAGCAATCAGGTACCACTGGAGCTGGCTAAGGCTTTACCAAGAGGGAAGCGACACTCAAAGTGTATTTGAAAGGATGAGGACGGGGGCACATCCTAGGAAAAGCAGACAGCACCCTAAGTGAAAGCACCTCATAAAACCTTCCAAGGCTATAATTCACCTGTCTAAAGCAAAGCAACAAGAGACACGGAAAAAGACTTGACATGCCCATAACATGTCTAACACATATCAGATACTCTGCAGAATCTACAAAGAATCCAGAGGGTGATTTCATTTGGCTCCAGCCTTGAAAAAAATTGCGCAAAGCTCAGCTTCTGCATGATGAAGTTTTGTTCTAGAAACAAAATTCTTTCTGTTTTCAAAACATAAAGATCTTTATTTGATTCAAGAATCAAGAAATGTGTATTGTAAAAATATTCACAGAAACACAGGCAAATATAAAGGAGAAAATTAAATCAACCTCTTAGAAACAAATATTATTTATGTATCAGTGTATGACGTTTTAACACTTCCAGGGGATGTGTGGATGTGTGTGCATGCCAGAGTGTAGTTCCAAATTTGAACAAAAAAGTACCACTTGGAGTAACCTAATGTTGGAAAAGGCAATCTCCTTGTGTGCAGACACTGACCCCATTGGGCCACTTCTCTGTACACCTGAAACTAACACAAGACTGTAAATTAACTATATTTCAATAATAAAATAAAGTGAAATACAATTAAAAAAAAGAATGGACCTTGGGCATGGAACACTTCTTCACCAAGAAATGATAAACCCATATAGCCTATACCAGGAAGATTCCCTTAAGTGGAAATAGCTTTCCCTACTGTAAGCTCAATGTATGCTCCTTTGTTCTGCTTAAGCATTACATCTTATTGTACCCACCCAATCCATTACTGTATCTGTCCACCACAGGGAAGGGACAAGCTCTTGTACTGGAGCTCAGGAGGTGTAGGTAAACTGCCCTATGTGAACTGCTAGGAGAGAAACGCTTGCCTTGGGGGACCAATCCCCACCACTAAAGCCAATTTTGTTCTGCCTCTTCTCTCTGTAAGTAAAGCATTGCTCCGTCCAGTGCTTGACTGTCAAAGAGATCAAGAGCATCATTTTTAATGACTGCATAGTATTTTATGATTACTTATTCAACCAATCACTGTTTATAGCTGTATAATTTATTTTTAATCTCTCCTCACTTCAACTAATATCTTAATTGTACAAACACTGAAAATATTCTCCTAGGTTATTTGGGAAGTAGACTGAAGTTTTACTGTATAAATTCCTGTCCTGAAACAGAGTAAGCAGAGGTTGATTCCTCCAAATGGAATTATCTGATCAGTCATTTCTGCACTCTGATTTTAAAATGTACACCTCCCACTTCCTTTTCCCCATATTTAAGAATGNTACTGTATAAATTCCTGTCCTGAAACAGAGTAAGCAGAGGTTGATTCCTCCAAATGGAATTATCTGATCAGTCATTTCTGCACTCTGATTTTAAAATGTACACCTCCCACTTCCTTTTCCCCATATTTAAGAATGTCTATTGACCCTCAAGGCCAGGCAAACTACCTGTGAAGTTGTGACCAGACAACAGGAGTCTATACTACCAACATTTCCACTGAAACCCTGGTGGTACCTATTTCTACAACTCTTCAATTTTTTTTTTCTTTGAAAATGTGAAGCCTTAATAGTTGTACAAATATTTAAATATTAACCATTAAATTTGTTCAAATGAAATGGAACCTCTTCTATTCAAAACGGTCTTCATAAATGTCAAGCATTATCAATCACTGCTTAATCTTGGCTTGGGTTTTCCAAGGTCTGAATAGCTTTCTTACTTTGTTTTTCTTCAAAAATGCAGAATTTTCAGGGCCAATCTTAGCATTTTTTTATTAAGTGACCTGTTATCAGTCAAGGTTCTCCAGAGAAAAAGAACGAATAGGAGATATACATATATATTGCTATGTATTTAATAATTCTAACTTCTTCCGAGTGGGCTTCCCATGTAGGGCTGGTGGTAAAGAACCCACCTGCCAATGCAGGAGCCAAAAGAGACGCAGATTCAATCTCTGGGTGGAGAAGACCCCCTGGAAAAGGAAATGGCAACCCACTCCAGTATTCTTATCTGGAAAATTCCACAGACAGAGGAGCTTGGCAGACTATGGTCCATGGGGTCACAGTCAGACATGACTGAAGTGACTTAGGATGGACAGATGGAACTTTGTCATTATAGATCCCAAATCTACTTCTTCACATTCACTTTTGTTATCTGTTTTAAAGTGCTCAATTTTCACATTCCTCTTTAAACATTTTTGATTAGCCAAAATAATAACAGTTAATAAATACCAACTGTATATGTTTTTTTAATTCCAATANAGACAGTAAAAGATACCCAAATAGGTCTGGAGGTAGGAATAGCCTAGAATGTGGGTGCTGGGGATGGTGAGGCACAGAGAGCTAGAGTCCTTGTTCAAGAGCAGAGACCTGCTGCGAGGCAGCTCAGACATAAGTTAAGCGGGGGTCACCAGGTCCCAAGCGTGGGTGGGGATACAGGAGATTCCTGCATACCTGGAGCCCAGCCATAGTTACCTTCCTTTTCCGACAGGTTCCATGTTTTAAAAGCACTTAGGGATCCCACACAAGGCAGGAGAGGGTGTCTCCATCCCTCAGTGGTAAGGACACTGCTGTTAAAGTGTCTGGGTGTTGTGGTGTATTGAGACTCTTCCCTTTGTATATCTCAGTGCTTGGATGTGGGGCTCCTGAGGATGTCCCCAAGCCCTCAGTCCTAGGGGCAGGACAAGGGGTAACATAGAGGTATTCCCATTCCTGACAACCAGTTGGTTTCTGGAAGCTTATCCCAGGAACAGATACCAGCATATGCAGATGTCTGGAGATGTGACTAAGATGTGAACAGGGTACATACAGCAGGCCTCCATCTTTGTGTTAAGAACAAAGACCCAAGGATCAGTAATCAGGCCTGTGATGAGGCTATCTAAGAAGTCTGGCATCATTTCTGGAGGTAATGAGAGGTTTGGATAAAAGGAAGTAGGTGGTGCTAACCAGTTTTTAGTAGGCTCCATCAGGCTTTGGACTTAAGGAAGGAGGCAAGGAGTCCAGGAGGAGATTACTGCTGTTGTCCAAATGAGTGTTGTAGGACCAGAACTGTGGCCATGGAGATGGGAGACAAATTGGGGTTCTAGGTCCATTTTTAATGAAGAGCCAAGTAGATTTTTGGATGTTGTAGGTGAGGGAGAAAAAGGGAAAGGTTAAGGATGACTCCATAGTTTTTGGTTCTGGCAGTTGAAGGGATATAGCCTTCCTCAACTTGGATGTGACAGTTGTCAGTAGGCTCATCAGAAGTTTTGTTATGGTGCTGTTAAGGTTCTGAGATGTTTCAGAAAACAGTGAGTGGAGACACCAAATAGGCAGTTAGACACACACATCTGATATTTGGGGAAAAGCTCAGGATGGAGACTTTGAAAAGTGGTAGTTATTGTGAGGACTGAGCAGAGCTGTGGATGATATTTTGAGTGTGAAATATGTGTCTGTGTGTGTCTGTGTGTGTCCCACACAATTGCTTTCAAGAATATTCTAATTCTTTAATAATTCTACCATGCTAAAAAGAAGCCTGCACCCTTCAACAGATATCCCCCTCTTCTCCCCCACAGACCTAGATAATTACTCATCTATTTTCAATCTCTTTAGTTTTGACTATTCTGCTTGTTCATGTAATGGAATCATATCATGTAAATTCATCTGTTACTGGCTTCTTTTACTGAGCATGTTTTCAGGTCCACCCACACTGTGTCATACATATATCAGTACTTTATTACTTTATATTGCAAAATAGTATTCCATTTGTTGATAGACCACATTTTATTTATCCATTCATCACTTAACAAACATTTGGGTCGTTTCCACGTTTTGACTAATATCAATAATGCTGCTATGTGCAGCTATGTACAGATTCTTGAGTGAACATAATTTCACTTCTTTTGAGAATATACTGAGGAGGAGAACAGCTAGATCATGTGGTAACTCTATATTTAACCTTTTGAGAGACTGCCAGACTGCTTTACAAAGTGGCTTCATCATTTTATATCTCTACCCCCAGGGTATGAATGTTCCAGTTTTTCCAAAACTCACAAATTTTTGTTATTATCTGACCTTTGATTCTATCTATCCTCATATGTGTGAAGTGGTATCTTAGTGTGATTTTACTTTTCACTTACCTAATCATTACTATTGTTAAGTATGGTTTCATATGCTTCAGTTCAGTTCAGTTAAGTCACTCAGTCATGTCCGACTCTTTGCGACCCCATGAACTGCAGCATGCAGGCCTCTCTGTCCATCACCAACTCCTAGAGTTTACCCAAACTCTTAATGTTCATTAAGCTGGTGATGCCATCCAACCATCACATCCTCTGTCCCCTTCTCCTTCTGCCCTCAATATTTCCCAGCATCAGTCTTTTCAAACGAATCAGCTCTTTGCATCAGGTGGCCATAGTATTGGAGTTTTAGCTTCAACATCAGTTCTTCCAATGAAAACCAGGACTGATTTCCTTTAGTATAGACTGGCTGGATCTCCTTGCAGTCCAAGGGACTTTCAAGAGTCTTCTTGAACGCCACAGTTCAAAAGTATCAATTCTTCTGTGTTCAGCTTTCTTGATAGTCCAACTCTCACATTCATACATGACAGCTAGAAAAACCATAGCCTTGACTAGATGGACCTTTGTTGACAAAATAATGTCTCTGCTTCTTAATATCTGTCTAGGTTGGTCATAACTTTACTTCCAATGAATAAGTGTCCTTTAATTTCATGGCACACTCACCATCTGCAGTGATTTTGGAGCCCCCCAAAATAAAGTCTGACACTGTATCCACTGTTTTCCCATTATTTGCCATGAAGTGATGGGACTGGATGCCATGATCTTAGTTTTCTGAATGTTGAGCTTTAAGCCAACTTTTTCATTCTCCTTTTTCACTTTCATCAAGAGACTCCTTAGTTCCTCTTTACTTTCTGCCATAAGGGTGATGTCATCTGCATATATGAGGTTATTGATATTTCTCCTGACAATCTTGATTCCAGCTTGTGCTTCATCCAGACCAGCTTTTCTCATGATGTACTCTGCATGTAGGTTAAATAAGCAGGGTGACAATATACAGCTTTGACATACTCCTTTTCCTATTTGGAACCAGTCTGTTGTTCCATGTCCAGTTCTAACTGTTGCTTCCTGACTTGCATATAGGTTTCTCAAGAGGCAGGTCAGGTGGTCTGATATTCCCATCTCTTTCAGAATTTTCCACAGTTTATTGTGATCCACACAGTCAAACGCTTTGCCATAGTCAATAAACCAGAAATATATGTTTTTTTGGAACTCTCTTGGTTTTTCGATGATCAGAGGATGTTTGCAATTTGATCTCTAGTTCCTCTGCCTTTTCAAAAACCAGCTTGTATGTCTGGAAGTTCACGGTTCATATATTGGTGAAGCCTAGCTTGGAGAATTTTGAGCATTAATTTGCTAGTGTGTGAGATGAGTGCAATTGTGCGGTAGTTTGAGCATTCTTTGGCATTGCCTTTCTTTGGGATTGGAATGAAAACTGACCTTTTCCAGTCCTGTGGCCACTGCTGAGTTTTNACTAGCATGTGAAATGAGTGCAATTGTGTGGTAGTTTCAGCATTCTTTGGCATTGCCTTTCTTTGGGATTGGAATGAAAACTGACCTTTTCCAGTCCTGTGGTCACTGCTGAGTTTATTCACTTAAAAGATAAAATGAAAAAATTACATGTAAAAGATATGCAATTTGAAATAGTTTTATCTAAAACAAACAAACAAAAGGACTAAAAGGATGGGAATATATGTATAAAAAAACTGGAAAATCTTTATAAACATCAGAATATATTATACAGAGCAGATGTTAAGGGGAAAATTATTACTAGAGATGAAAGGAGACATTGAATAATGACAAAATATTCAAATCCTTTTTCATCTACCCTCGCAACCACCTTCAAGGAAAGTGAAGCTATGAAGCTTTGAAATTTAATTATAGTATGGTGATCTCTCAAGGACAGCCTTTTCCATTTCTAAAAAATAGCAATTTTATGATAACAGTAAATATTCAGTTGGTGTTTATTGTTCTCTGAATACTCAAAGTTATTTTCAACAGTTGACATTCAGATAGGAACCAAAGAAAACACACAATTTGGCTGACTGTGACACCTGTCTTTAACACAGTGTTTCTTTTTCCTTTTTTTCTTTTAATTTATTTAAGATACAGAATTGTTTGTCATACAGAAGTCCCGTATTCTAGATTTTGCTGATTAAATTGCCATGACACTATTTAATGTATTCTTCTTCCCTGTATTTCCTGTAAAAGGGTGCCCAAATTTGCAGGTTTATATGAATTAGCCTAAAATTTTTGTTAAGAATACTTTATAGGTGATTATGTGAGTTACACCTGAAGAGTCATACTATCTGGTTGGTATCTGTGATATTAGTGGTATTTATGACCTTTACAAAAATCCATTATTTTATTAGGAGGCTATAAATTGGTGATGTTCTAATAATATTTGATTATCTGTTTTTCCAATTGCAAAAATGTATTGCCTATCTCACTTCAGTCTTTCAGTCACGTTAAACTCTTTGCAACCCATGGACTGCAGCATGCCAGGCTTCTCTGTCCATCACCAACTCCCAGAGCTTGCTCAAACTCATGTCCAATGAGTCAGTGATGTCATCCAACAATCTCGTCCTCTGTTGTCCCCTTCTCCTCCCACCTTCAATCTATCTTATCTACAGAGCATTAATCAGAATGTATGTTATGTTCTAAAAACAGTATCCTATTATGGCCCCTCTTTAGTTAATTTATTGAGCACTTAATATATGTCTGGCTATTCCTAGACTATAAAGACACAGTAAGGCACAAGAAAGACAAGATCAGTGTTTTAGTGATTCTGGTACTATGTTGAGGAAAAAAAGACAATGATAAGCAAATAATGAAAGTAATTTCAGATTATCTTAAGCATGAAAGAAACTAACTAGGTGAAGTGATAGTGACCTGTAGAAAAATAATTTTAAACACATTAATCCAGTTCCCCCTACTATAGTCTCTGACCATGTATTAATCCACAAAAGCCCATAAGCAAGGCTATAGGTACAGGATGAAAAATGTGGTCTTCGAATAGTTATATAACACTAAATTGGTTATTTCAGTTATGGAGAAAAGAGTGTGGAGAATTATTTTCCTGACACTCATTATCAGAACATTTGCTTTTAAATTCATCTTTATGAAACTTCTAAATCCTGATTTTTTAAAACTGAAATGCACAGAAGTCATGGTTTGATCTATCACAATCTCTCCATCTTAGTTATTAGAGCAAGGTATTTGAAAGGACTGATTATAAGGTTTTTAAAATCAAGTTTATTTGTTCTCTATGAAAAAAAATATGAGAGCAAATCCCCAAAGGGGAAAACTTGTCTTCCTTTTGTCCCTACTTTCTCTATCAAAATTAATCTCATTCCTTTCAAGGTCCCATTCTTAAAATACAGGAGGGAAAAAGAGGCAAAGTGGGAAGATGACTGGGACTTAAGATGGAGACTGTGTCCTCTACCTGAAAGGTGATAGAAAAACTTCCATCTCATATATTTTTGCTTAATGGTCCATCAATAATGTTGATGCAGAATACTCATCTTTTCATGCTCTGAAGACAGAATTCTTCAGTTATTTACATGATGAAGATTGAAATCTCTTTGAGTTTGTAGAGGGAAGACATTAGGTAAGGAATGTGGTTTAATCCTTCTCTACCACTTGAAGTTTTGCATGGGCCAGACAAGTTATTTAAATTTCTAAGCCTTAGTTTCATCATCTATAAAATGGAGGAACACTTTGTTTTCTTTGATTTTATATGTCACCTCCTTAACTGAGCCCAAATAACTGGTAGAATGTTATTTGTGTATGTCTGAGATATCTCCTGAAGAGACTCAACATTTGACTCAGTAGACAAAAATATTTCACCAATGGGAGTGGGCATCATTCTACTCACTGAGGGCTTGAACAGGGCAAAAAAGAGAGAGGAAGGTTGAATTCATGCTCTCTGTTTGGACCGAGGCATACATCTTTTCCTGCCCAAGGATATCAATGCTTCTGGTTCAAAGGCTTTCAGATTCAGGCTGGAACTCACACCATGGCAATCAATTCTCAGACCTTCAGAACCTACTGAATTACACCTATGACGTTCCTGGTTCTCCAATTTGCAGACAGCAGATCATGGGACTGCTCCACTGCTGTAAGTGTGTGAGCCAGATTCTATAATAGAGCTCCTGTTATATATCTATCTATCTACCCTACCACTAATGCCGAAAAAGATGAAATTGAATGGTTCTATGAACTTATAAGACCTTCTAGAATTAACACTGATAAAAGGTCTCTTTTTACATCAAAGGGAATTGTAATGCAAATCTAGAAAGTCAAGAGATAGTTGGAGTAATAGGCAAGTTTGGCCTTCTAGTACAAAATGAAGCAGGACAAAGGCTAAAGAGTTTTGCCAAGAGAATGCACTGGTCATAGCAAACACCTTTTCCCAACAACACAAGAGATGACTCTACCTATGGAATCACTGAATGGTCAATACTGAAATCAGACTGATTATATTCTTTGCAGCCAAAGGTGGAGAAGTTCTATACAGTCAGCTAAAACAAGACCTGGACCTGATTGTAGCTCAGATCATCAGCTCCTTGTTATAAAATTCAGGCTTAAATTGAACAAAGTAGGAAAACCACTACGCCATACAGGTAAGACTTAAATCAAATCCCTTGTGATTATACAGTGGAGGTGATACATAGATTCAAGGGAGAGATCTGACACACAGAGTGCCCAAAGAACTATGGGCAAAGGATAGCAATATTTTACAGGAGGTGGAGTCCAAAACCATCTTCAAGAAAAATATGTGCAAAAAGGCAAGATTGTTGTCTGAGGAGGCCTTAAAAATAGCTGAGAAAAGAAGAGAAGTGAAAGGCAAAGGAGAGAGGGAAAGATATATCCAACTGAATGCAGAGTTCCAGAGAACAGAAGGGGGAGATAAGAAAGCCTTTTGAAGTGATCAGTGCAAAGAAATAGAGAAGAATAATAGAATGGGAGACTACAGATATCTTCAAGGAAATTAAAGATGCCAAGGGAACATTTCATGCCAAGATGCGCACAATAAAGGACAGAAATGGTATGGATCTAACAGAAGCAGAAGAGATTAAGAAGAGGTGACAGGAATATACAGAATAACTGTACAAAAAAAGCTCTCAATGACTCAGATAACCATGCTGGCATGATCACTCACCTAGAGTCAGATATCCTGCAGTGTGAAATCAAGTGGGCCCTAGAAAGCATTACTACAAACAAAGCTAGTGGAAGTGACAGAATTCCAGCTGAGCTAATTCAAATCCTAAAATATAATGTTGTTAAAGTGCTGCACTCAATATGCCAGCAAACTTGGAAAACTCAGCAGTGGCCACAGGACTGGAAAAAGTCAGTTTTCATTCCAATACCAAAGAAAGGCAATGCCAAAGAATGTTCAAATTATCACACAATTGTGCTCATTTCACAGGCTAGTAAGGCAATGCTGGAAACCCTTAAAGTCAGACTTCAACAGTATGTGAACTGAAAATTTCCAGATGCACAAGCTGGATTTAGAAAAGGCAGAGGAACTAGAGATCAAATTGCCAACATCTGCTGAATCATATAAAAATAAAGGGAATTCCAAAAAACACCTACTTCTGCTTCATTGACAATACTAAAGCCTGTGTGTGAATCATAACAAACTGTGGGAAATTCTTAAAAAGATGTGAATACCAGACCGTTCTTCCTGAGAAAACTTGTATGCACGTCATAAAGGAAAAGTTAGAACTGAATATAAAGCAACAGACTTGTTCAAAATTGGAAAAGGAGTATGTCAAGGCTTGATATTATCACCTTACTTATTAAATTAATATGCAGAGTACATCATGGGAAATGCCAGGTTGGATGAAGTACAAACTGGAATCAAGATTGCTGGAAGAAATATCAGTAACCTCAGATATGCAGATGACACCACCCTTATGGCAGAAAGTGAAGAGAAACTAGACAGTCTCTTGATGAAGGTGAAAGAGGAGAGTGAAAAAGCTGGCTTAAACCTCAACGATCAACAAGCTAAGATCACAGCATCCAGTCCTATCACTTCATGGCAAATAGACAGGGAAACAATGGAAACTGAGAGACTTTTTTTCCCCACCTTGGGTTCCAAAATCACTGTGGATGGTAACTGTAGCCATGAAATTGAAAGATGCTTGCTCCTTAGAAGAAAAGCTATGACAACCCTAGACAGCATATTCAAAAGCAGAAATGTTACTTTGCTGACAAAGTTTTGTTTAGTTGAAGCTATGGCNCAAGCTAAGATCACAGCATCCAGTCCTATCACTTCATGGCAAATAGACAGGGAAACAATGGAAACTGAGAGACTTTTTTTCCCCACCTTGGGTTCCAAAATCACTGTGGATGGTAACTGTAGCCATGAAATTGAAAGATGCTTGCTCCTTAGAAGAAAAGCTATGACAACCCTAGACAGCATATTCAAAAGCAGAAATGTTACTTTGCTGACAAAGTTTTGTTTAGTTGAAGCTATGGCTTTTCAAGTAGTTATATGTGAACCTGACTCATTGGAAAAGACCCTGATGCTGGGAAAGACTGAAGGCAAAAGGAGAAGGGGATGACAGAGGANTCAGACAGCCAATTTGCTTTTTTGCATTTCTTTTTCTTGGGGATGGTCTTGGTTCCTCTCTCCTGTACAGTGTCACAAACCTCATTCCATAGTTCATCAGGCACTCTATCAGATCTAATCCCTTAAATCTATTTCTCACTTCCACTGTATAATCATAAGGGATTTGATTTAGGTCATACCTGAATGGTCTAGTAGTTTTCCCCACTTTCTTCAATTTAAGTCTGAATTTGGCAATAAGGATTTCATAATCTGAGCCACAGTCAGCTCCCGGTCTTATTTTTGCTGACTGTATAGAACTTCTCCATCTTTGGCTGCAAAGAATATAATCAATCTGACTTTGGTGTCAAACACTGGTAATGTCCATGTGTAGAGTCTTCGCTTGTGTTGTTGGAAAAGGGTGTTTTCTATGATCTATGTGTTCTCTTGGCAAAACTCTATTAGTCTTTGCCCTGCTTCATTCTGTACTCCAAGGCCAAATTTGCCTGTTACTTAAGGTGTTTCTTGACTTCTTGCTTTTGCAGTCTAGTCTCCTATAATGAAAAGGATATCTTTGGGGGATGTTAGTTCTAAAAGGTCTTGTAGGTCTTCATAGAACCAACCGTTCAACTTCAGCTTCTTCAGCATTACTGATCAGGGCTTACTTAGACTTGGATTACCATGATATTGAATAGTTTGCATTGGAAACGAACAGAGTTCATTGTGTCGTTTTTTGAGATTGCATCCAAGTACTGCATTTCGGACTCTTTTTTTGACCATGATGGCTACTCTATTTCTTCTAAAGGATTCCTGCCCACAGTAGTAGATAGAATGATCATCTGAGTTAAATTCACCCATTCCAGTCCATTTTAGTTCGCTGATTCCTAGAATGTCGACTTTCAGTCTTGCCATCTCCTGTCTGACCACTTCTAATTTGCCTTGATTCGTGGACCTGACATTCCAGGTTCCTATGCAGCATTGCTCTTTATAGCATCAGACCTTGCTTCTATCACCAGTCACATCCACAGCTGGGAGTTGTTTTTGCTTTGGCTCCGTCTCATCATTCTTTCTGGAGTTATTTCTCCAGTGATCTCCAGTAGCATATTGTGCACCTACTGACCTGGGGAGTTCTTCTTTCCGTGTCCTATCTCTTTGCCTTTTCATACTGTTCATGGGGTTCTTTCAAGGCAAGAATACTGAAGTGGTTTGCCATTCCCTTCTCCAGTGGACTACATTTTGTCTGAACTCTCCACCATGACACATCCATCTTGGGTGGCCATATATAGCATGGCTGATAGTTTCATTTACTTAGACATGGCTGTGGTCCATGTGATCAGACTGGTTAGTTTTCTGTAACCATGGTTTTCAGTCTGACTGCCCTCTGGAGAAGGATAAGGGGCATATGGAAGCTTCCTGATTGTAGAGACTGACTAAGGGATCTTGTTCTGATGGGCGTGGCCATTCCTTAATCCAATTTTCTGTTGATGGGCGGGGCTGTGTTCCCTCCCTGTTGTTTGACCTGAGGCTAAACTATGGTAGGGGTAAGGAAGATAATGGCCACTCCTTCAAAAGGTCCCATTAGGCACTGCTGCCCTCAGTGCCCCCAACCCTGCAGCAGGCTACACGCCTATGCTGGAGACTCCTGGACACTGACAGGCAAGTCTGGGTTAGTCTCTTGTGAGGTCACTGCTCCTTTCTCCTGAATCATTGCTCAAAAACCATCAACAGGAGAATATTGGATCCCACCAAAAAAAGATACTCTGCGTCCAAGGGATGCAAAAACAGAAGGCAAAAGAGAAGCCCCAGAAAGATGGTAGCATGGGCAAAATCGCATTTAGAATCAAACCTCATACCCGCCAGAGACTCTTGGAGGGCTCAGACAAACCTTGTGTGCACCAGGACCCAGAGACCTCACAGAGACAGAACTGTGTTTGAGTGTCTCCTGTGTAGGTAACGTGTCAGCAGTGGACTGCTGCAGGGGCAGCGGCTCTGGGTGCAGTAGACCTGGGTGTGGCATAAGCCCTCTTGGAGGAGGTCTCCATTAACCTCACCATACAGATGCCAGAACTTACACAAGACTGGGGAAACAGATGCTTGTGCTCACCAGGACTCAGGAGAGAGGAGTGGGGTTAGAGTGAGGCAAGCTATGGATAGACCAAAGCTGTACCTATTCAAATAGTGCATTATCTTAAGTGAACAAAATTGCCAGTGATTGAATCCTATTTACAAGGCCCCCCCAAAAAAAGGCTTGGGAAATTAAAACAATCCAGCGGTCACTGGAAAGGTTATTCTTTTTATATATATTTTTTTGAAAGTAATGCAGAATTTTTAAGGTTTTTTTTTTTTTCTTTAGAAAAAGAAATCATTCCCTCCATTCCCTCCAAGTGGAATGGCCACTACTGTCCCTATTGTTAATTTAGTAAAGAGTAGACAAAAAGTGAAAGGAGCTTCCACGAGGAGGTCCATTAGAGATGGGGGAGGGGCTGGACTTGCCCAGTGGAGCTTTTCAACTGCAAAGATGCCTGAGCAAGTCCAGAGCACCTGGCCCTCAGACTCGCTCAGATCAACGTCCTTCTGAAGTGGAGGGGGAGCACCTCAAAGAAACCCTGCTAAAAAGGGCTTAGCTCTGGTCTCCCCAGGCTCCCTGACTTTGTGAGTGAGAAGTAGGTTCCAGGCTGAACCTCAGATTTCACCTCTAGCCACCCTCCTCTAGGGGAAGGGAAGGGGCAGATTGTTTTCTCATGCTCTGGTCCAACAAAGATACAGTAGATGAGAGATGGACAAGATGGAGGGAAAGAGATGAAAGACAGGACCCCATGGCGAGGAAGGTAGAAAAGTGGACCCAATGGCCAGCCCTCCCACCACAGCTGATACTAGCAGGGGATCCCTGAGGGTCTGCCTCTTCCCCAAGGACAAACTTTGCATGGCAGGAGCCTCAGATCACTTCTCCTGGCTGGGATTTACACCCTGTACATGAAGTCCCTGCCCTTGGTTCTACTGTTATTGTAAGGATTGAGGTAGTTAGTTACTTTTACCAGAGTATCCATCACCTATGGTTATTCAAAACACATGCTCCCAAGGAGCTTTCAGTTGTTACATTTAAGGAGAAAAACATCTTTCTTTTGTCCTATCAGATTCTTTTGTCCTGTTAGATCCAACCGTATTGAGGTACCAATAATGGTACCATCAGTCTGTTCCCCAAGGAGGTGCACAGGGCCAGGGTCAGGGTTGGGGTTTCGGCCCTCACCCTCTAAATACAACTTTATTTGTCAGGCTTCCTCCCTCTCCCATGCCAGATAAAGAAGCCTTGTGAACCCAAAGGAAAACTGAAATTTTCAGGTGGTGTTACTCTAAGTCTAAATAAAGGGAAATGTTCTGCATTTAAATCATCATATATTTGGAAGGGTAGTAGTTTTATGATCCCTGGCGTTGATGCAGAGTTTTTTGCAATGTACCTTCAACTACTGGGTCAGGTTGTGCTGTTTTCCGTCTGTCAATTGTCTGCAAACATGCAAACAGTTGCATGGCTTCAATGTCAAAGCCACTAGGATCTGCCCATGAACACATTAGGGGAAAGAAAGGATGAGAGGGGAGAGGAAAGGCTTGACCTGAGGCACAACTTCTTCTGTGAATGAGGAAGCTCACATGGACCATCTGGGGCTCTGTGAGGTCTCACCAAAGTACTGGTGGTTCCCAGCTGGGCACCGTTGAAAACTAACCGATGCCTCGCCTCCCTGGACAGGATTCGTTTTTACTATCTGACCAGAATCTTGCCAGTGAGACTACACATGAAAACCGTTTTCTCAAACAAGCTACTATGGCAGTCTTCAGATTGCCTTTACTGTCCGGTTACCCAAACATGTGTTTGAAATTACTGTTTCATTCCCTGGGGATAGGACAAATTGTTCACTGTAGATTAGATACTTAAAACACATTCGTTTTACCTGAGTCACATCTTTATGGAAACTTTCCCAGGATTGAATTTGCAGGAATCCGTGACTGGCATTTATCATAGTTATTAAGCATAATGAAATCCAAACCAATATGAGTTCATCTACTATATCAGCCTCAAGGGCTCCATTTGGTACTCTGAAGGCCCAGGTTGTGAGTACTGCTTGTAATTGCGGCCTGGTTACTATCGGTTAGAGATTCCAATTTGAGAGAAATCAGGTTAGTTTATTTCAAGGCCATTTTAAGTTTGATTGAGTGGTTTCTGCTTCATTTAAAATAAAATCGCCTCAAAACCAGTTAAGTTTAAATCTTTAAAGACCTTATTTCCAAGAAAAGAAAATGGTAATGATATAGTTAATAAAGTTATTGTTCTTCTAAAACATATTATTAAAATATAGAAGAGGGAATTGGATGAAGACGGTCAAAAGGTATGAACTTTCGGTTACAAAACATTTACTAGGGATGCAATGTACAGCGTGATAATTCTAGTTAACACCGCTTGCATGGCATATTTGGAACTTGTTAAGGAAGTAGATTCTGAGTTCTCATCACAAAGAAAAAAAACATTTTTTTTTTACTTTTTTTGTATCTGTATGAGATGATTCATGTTAACTAAATTTATTCATGGTAATCATTTCACAGTTTATGTGAGTCAAATCATTATACTATACACTTTAAACTTACACAGTGCTGTATGTCAGCTACGTCTCAGTAAAATTAGCAGAAGGGAAGAATTATACTTCACTCCATCAGTTCGATTCCTGGGTTGGGAAGATTCCCTGGAGGAGGGTATGGCAACCCACGCCAGTATTCTTGCCTGGAGAATCACATGGACACTGGAGCCTGGTGGGCTACAGTCCATAGGTCGCAAAGAGTTGGACACGACTGAGCACGGAGCACAGTCAGTTCAGTTGCTCAGTTGTATCCGACTCTTTGCACCTTCAAGGACTGCAACATGCCAGGCTTCCCTGTCCACTACCAACTCTCAGAGCTTGTTCCAACTCAAGTCTATCGAGTCAGTGATGCCATCCAACCATCTCATCCTCTGTATCCCCTTCTCCTCCTGCCTTCAATCTTTCCCAGCATCAGGGTCTTCTCTAATGAGTCAGTTCTTCACATCAGGTGGCCAAAGTATTGGAGCTTCAGCTTCAGCATCAGTCCTTCTAGTGAATATTTAGGACTGATTTCCTTTAGGATTGACTGGTTTGATCTCCTTGCAGTACAAGGGACTCTCAAAAGTCTTCTTCAGCACCACAGTTCAAAAGTATCAATTCTTCAGTACTCAGCGCTCTTTATGGTCCACCTCTCCATTTAGAGTAGTATCCATCACAAAATATACTTCACTATTAAGGAGTGATCCTATAAAGAATTGGAAGCCCTCAAATCTGATCTGGACTAATACTAGATCTGCTTTAAAGCAGAGTTTCCCAACAATAGCAGCGTGGACACCTTTGTTGTGAGGGGCTGTTTTGTGCACTGCAGATGATTAGCAGCATCCCTGGCCTCTTTGCATCAGATGCGGGCATGCAAAGTTGCTCGGTCGTGTTTGACTCTTTGCAGTTCTTTGGACTGTAGCCCACCGAGCTCCTCTGTCCATGGGATTCTCCAGGCAAGGATACTGGAGTGAGTTGTCATGCCCTCCTCCCAAGAATCTCCCTAACCTAGGGACTGAACCCACATCTCTTCTGTCTCCTGCACTGGCAGGTGGGTTGTTTACCACTGGCACCACCTGGCCTCTATGCATTAGATGCCAGTAACATATCCTGCCCACTGTAACAACTAGAAACATCTCCAGAGATTAGCCAATGTCCCTGAGGGGTTAGAATCACCCACAGTCAAGAAACTTGGCTAAAGAAAGAGCTAGGATTATTTCAGGGTAGGAATGGAATCATCTGCATGAACAGTGTCCCTGTCCTTCAGTAATCCTGGAGTAGACGCTCGCATTCCCTGTCTAATCTAGATGTTTTCACCCAAGCCCAGCTTCACATACTACAGATTCTACTGGTTTGAACAAACTCTAGGAAGGTGTAGTTCGAGATCTCCTCCTCCAAGGCAAAGTTAGAGAACACTGACACATTTCTTCTGATGGAAGCTATTCCCCATATCAGAAATTATTCTTACACTTTGTGTTAATGGGCAGAAGAATGTACATTCATTCTGTGAGCTAACGCTGAATACTGCATTATGAATCTTTTCATTCATCACACAGAGCAGTTCACAGTGTTCCTTTAGGTGGCTTGCACTATACAATCGCTAACAACAAACAAAAAACAGAAAAATTGTCAGAAACTGTCACTACCTTTAAGAAGCTAGTAATCAACTCCTGCACTATTCTGGTATGATTTCCTTTCAGCATCACTCCTGCTAAGCTACACTCTCCACTGCCCTTCTCTGATAGATCCTGGCCTCACAGGCGGAAACATATACACATATTCCTGTGGTAGTTGTCCATTTATTCTGAAAGACAGAGTTCGTTTTTCTGATATCTCAGTTCTAGTTGAATTGACCCTACAGTTCCCTTAATCTCACCAAGCTTTCCTGATAATACACTTATTTCAATTCTTTTCACCACTAAAGAGTGAGTCCCCTGCTTTGCACCAGTCTTTTGGTTTATATTTTTTTGTGAAACCATGAGCACAGAAAGCAAATAAAGATATATAAAAAAGGAAATGTTCATAATAATCAGAACCCACCCTTATATTTGTAAGTTCACATTCTGAACAGTTAGATGTTAGCAGCTACCTGGAGTACTGTGTTGAAAAGGATTCTCTTGCGAATGAAATGTGGATTCAGTTTCTAGCATGTAGAGAATGCTACAGAAGAGGGAAGTCCTTATCTCTGCAGGAGATATGTGGGGTGGTCTTTTTAAAAACATAACGTTTCACAAAGTTCCCATTCTCTGTGTGTTACTGGAGAACATTACAGGCAAAAGGAATTGCATTTGCAAAAAGTTTTAGCAAATTTAAGCAGCAATTCAAGGCATATGGGTTGGGTTTGGGGACAGGATGAGAATATTGTGGATAACAGGGCCAGAAAGTTAGAAATTAAAAAAGAAGAACCTGGATTTTTTGTAAAAGTTTATCACTCTGGAAGCAGTATAAAGAATGAATTGAAGAGATAATTTTTTATTTTTTCTGTAATGACCGTGTTACCTTCTTAAAGAGAGTCCATCTGGAAGGATATTGCAAAGGACTCAGAAGTTGAACATCAGAATTTCAGCAGGATCCAAATTGATATAATTTTAAATTTACATATAAAAGAGATAACACAAAACTTGCTCTAATGGTGAGAGCTGTGTGTGAAGATGGTGCTATTTACACAGTTGATGAAAGTGGTAGATAACATTTAACTCTTCATATACACCATCTCTCATCCTAAGCACTTGCCTCTCAGCACTACTAACTCATCTCATCCTCATAGCAAATCACAAATTCTAGCCAGCTTTGACTATATGCTTCTTAGTGGTGTGAATTCCCACTTCTCCCATCAAGGGATAGGGTCTGTGTCTCTACCCCTTTCATTTGAACTTGACTATGTGATTTTCTTTCATCAAAAGGCATTAGCAAATAGAGGCTTGAAAATGGGCTTGTTCTCGTTTGTTGCTCTGAGAGCACCATGTAAAGAAACCTGGGTTAGCCTGTTGAATAATGAGACACATTCGGACATGTAAATAAAACCACCCCAAGCTAGCCATCTTCAGCCAGCCCTCTCCAGATCAGAAGGCTCTCCTCGCCGATCCTTGGAGTTGTAGAAGTAATACATGTTTATTGTATTGAGTCACTAAGTTCTTGATGGTTTGTGACATGGCAGAAGCTTACTAATAAATCTCACTGCAATCCTAGGAGATGTGTACTAATATTTTTGACATTTTAGAAAAAAAAATGAGACATTTAAAGACTAAGTAACTTATCCATGGTTATAGAGCTAACAAATGATAAAGACCAGAATTTGAACCCATACTCTAGATGGATATGGATTTTGAAGGGGTTTGATCTGCTTAGCAAGATAAACCTGCTTAGTGTTTTCTCAATTAATGAAATTAAGATTTTGCTAGCACTTTAAAAGGAAGTAGAGGAGACATAAAAGAACAAGAAATTCTGGGAAAAAATAATTCACCAGGTTTTCAACTGAGGAATGCATAAGTTAAAGAGGAGAATGATAACTGTATTGCTGCTGCTGCTGCTGCTGCTGCTGCTAAGTAGCTTCAGTTGTGTCCGACTCCATGTGGCCCCATAGACGGCAGCCCACCAGGGCTCCGCCGTCCCTGGGATTCTCCAGGCAAGAACACTGGAGTGGGTTGCCATTTCCTTCTCCGATGCATCAAAGTGAACAGTGAAAGTGAAGTCTCTCAGTCGTGTCCGACTCTTAGCGACCCCACGGACTGTAGCCCACCAGGCTCCTCCATCCATGGGATTTTCCAGGCAAGAGTACTGGAGTGGAGCGATTGTCAAAAAGAGTAATTCATAGCCAATCAGTCAGCTACAAGACTCAGTAGCCTGCAGGGTCTTCTAGGTGGACCATTGCCAATCCACAAACTTATTAACATTAATATGTGTGATGTAACAACGTGGCAAGGATATATTTATTATGTACCTCCACAAAATGGTATCAAAATGCCTCACAGTCCTTCATATTCATTCTTTCTTTTCTTATTTGGTGATGGCAGGTGAGAGGGATTTATTACCATTGCCACAGTCCCTGGACCTTGAGTGTTTGAGACACACCACAACCAAGCATACAGCCAAAGATCCCTCCCAAATCTAAACCTGCCGGAACAGGAAACAAGAAGTTCTACAATAATTAAAAAAGTAGCAGCAAGAATGCTGCAAAGCATAGGCACCACAGAGAATACAGAGTTATACCATAGGGGTAAAAGAGCAAATTTTGATTTATTGAGCTCTAATTCCATTGAGGGTTTCTGGTGACTCCAGCTTCACACTTGTGGTTATAGTATTCCCAGAACTCCTCCATAGAGTTATTTCCTGAAATGCACAGCTGCCTCTTATTTATTTTATTAACTTTACATAAAAACCATGGGAGCACAGCTTTTACGGTATTTGACTATGATTGGCTTTGTCTTTTCAAGTTTGGGATGGAAGGGGGGAGAAAAGCATAAAATGCAAAGAGAACACCACTTAAAAACTAAGACTCTCAAAGGGGTGATAAGTAGAATGACTTTCTGCTTGAGGTTATAATTTAGCAGTGAAGTTTCCTCGGACTAGTATATGATAATTGATTATATTTCAAGACAGATCAAAATGCAGATTTTTATATCATGCAGGATAGTTGTACAATATACAAACACCTAGTCAAAGAGACAGAAAAATTGCTGAACTTCTTGGTTATAACCTTGTTATTAAGAAGTAAGATAATGTAATTTGTTATAGAATCTATTGTGATCCATTCAACTTTTTTCATCTAGAATACGTCTAAAAAGATCCTTTGAAGTTGTCATCATTATTCCAAAATGTCACTGCAAAGAGTATTACCTTTAAAACATAAACCATTAGAATCTGGTCCCAGATTCTGGAACTAAAATAGTATACTAGAATAGAAAAATCAGTTCACTGAGAGGAAGAATTTAAGTTAAAATTATATAGTTATTCATTAAACTAATGATACTTTTATAGTTTTGAGATAAATTAGCATGTTTTAATCAATCCTAAAGAAGCTCTTTTGGGCAAGATCTCTAACCATTCAATGTCATTATAAAAATTAAATTAGTGCTAGTAAGCCATGATATAGTGTTAGTGCCAAAGTATTTTGTTGCTTAACCAAACAAGGATATAATCTGAAATTCTTCAGAAAGCCCAGCATATGGAGCTTATAGCTCTTCAATTATGTCAACATTTATTAGTTAAATAGAAATCACAAATCTTCTTTAAGGAAGTGAGCCCAGATGCCTGCAATTAATATTTCTCAGACCCACAGAAAATACTTTAACTTAATTCCCAGTGTCTTTACTTTCATAGGCTAAAAACTCACCAATTATGTCGTTAGAAAAAGCAATGGCTAACCAGAACTTTGTTGTCATGTATTTTCGTTAGCTGAAGTTAATTGGAGCCAAATGGGTAGAGCAATGTTGTAAGGGCACGAAGAGAAATCTTGGGTCTTTAGGCACTGAAATAAACGAGGGTAATCAGCGGTGTGTGCAGAATATCCTGCGTTCAATTAATATAAATAGGATGGCAGTCAGCTGGGAAGTGCCACGGATCATGATGGCTTGTGGTGGGCAGCACACGTCTGATTACGCTATATAAACACAAACAACACACCAGACGGAGCTAGATCACATAACAGGGAGTCAGGGAACCAGGAGCTCAAATGAAGGCTGTTGCAAATTTCTCTGCTGCAGTTTTACAGAACACAGTCTGGTCTAGATTGTCAATTTGAGTGTTGAGTAGTATGAGAAAGGTAGGATTCACGGGAAGTTCTCTTTTCAAAGATGAAAAATGTAGCTCAGGTAAGACAAAGCTACTACTGTATTCCAACCATGACAATTATTTTCACCCACATACCTATATAATAGTTATATATAATAAGCATAAGAATGATTTTAAGCTTGTATTTGATTTTTACAACAAATTTTGATCTAAAATATAACTTTCTAGAAGAATTTCTTGATGTACTAGCCTTCATTTCTTAGAGGATAAAAATTATAGCTTGAGTTTCATTAGCATAGTATCTTTAGGAAGTGTCTCTTCTTATAATGGACATTTAGTTCCCCTTTAAAAATGAAGTAGTTAGTATTAAGCCTACAATTTGGAGCTATTTTGTGCACAACATATTTAAGTTTGTCACAAGTACATTGGAGTTAAGGCTTTTTCTCCCACTTTATTTTCTCCCATTTTTTTTTTTCCCATTCTGACTTAGAGATGCCAACCCTATGGTCATCATTAAGCATGTGTGTGTTAGGTATGTGTTTTCCATAAGCCACCGAATTAAACAGTGATATTTCAGGTAAGTTCATATTGTTATTAAAGCAATTCTGCAGTGAGAATCTTGGATTCATCACCAACTCTGTGACTTTTCAATTGAGTGTCAGCCTCTCTGAGTTTCAGTTTACTCACCTTAAGATAAGAGACTTGGTTTAGATAACCTTAAAGGCTTTTCCAGCTCTCAGAGTCTACGTAAACTGAGAACCAGCCAAACCACATGAAACCACTGATATTTAAGGCAGAATGGTCTATTTCTATTGTCATCTTTATGGCTGAGACTTTCTGAGACTTCTGAAGTTCTAGTCATGACTTATTACAGGAAGTCATGTAGGAATCAGAGCAAACCAAATTATATATAATTATTACAGAAAAAAATTATAAAATACAGCCAAGAAGAAAAAGAAAAATATAAATCAGCTATCATCTTAGCTGCAAAATAGTAACATTCTTAAGATTTTATTGAATACAAGAAGGGAAGAGGACTCGAGTATGGTGGAGGAGATGATGGGAGAAAAAGAAGACAGATGCTAAAGGCAATAAAGCTAATAAATGATATAGTTGGTGTAGATATGGGTATACATATGGCACATATAGGGGCTTCCCTTTGGGCTCAAGACGGTGAAGAGGCTGCCTGCAGTGCGGGATACCCGGGTTCAATCCCTGGGTCGGGAAGATCCCCTGGAGAAAGAAATGGCAACCCACTCCAGGATACTTGCCTGGAAGATTCCCTGGATGGAGGAGCCTGGAAGGCTACAGTCCATGGGGTTGCAAAGAGTCTGACATGACTGAGCGACTGCACTTTCTTTTCTATGGCATGTATAGATGAGTTTCATTAGCATATAAGCATGTAATCACACAAATGATGTAAGATGACAGAGCATACGATCATCATTTTTCAACTTGATTTGACACTTAAAAATATTTTCTTAGGTTATTAAATGGTTTTCAAAAGCAACATGATTAAGGACTGGTAGACATATATAGGCTACACATAGATATACACTATACATAGATGTACGCTATATATGGATATATCCCGTATGTGCGAAAGAGTATATACTGTTGTGTTGTACAGTTGCTAAGTCATGTCTGACTTTTTGTGATGCCATGGAGTGTAGCCTGCCAGGCTCCGCTGTCCATGGGATTTCCCAGGCTAGAATACTGGAGTGAGTTGCCATTTCCTTCTCCAGAGTGTATATACATGTATATATATTGACTTAAGTCATTTTATAATAAATATCCTATAACTAAGTTATAATTTATGTTCATAATTTTTAGGTTACATTCCAAGACATGAAAACAGTATGACAGTGCTGTGTAAAATTTTAAAACCTTGACAAGTCATAAATCAAGCATTAATGAACGCCTTATTAAGGACCTGAGGCGCAATTAGGATAAAATTATTGTGCCATTCCTGGCACAAAGATGACAGATGATGCCATCCCTGGTGCAAAGGGAAGGAGGTGTGAGGAAGTCTCCTGTGCTATCTCAATCTGAATGATTTTAAGATTAGAGGTTTGTTTTCCTAAAGAGAGCTTCAGGATAAGTGTGTGAGGTGTAAGAAATTGAGATCATTTGTGAGATGTCCTGGTATAGGGCAAGAGCCACCATCCTCATCTAATTCATCCTCCTCAGCTCTGGATGGAAGGGAGACAGGACAAGTAGAACATGGCAACAGAGACCAGTCTGCTGCTGCTGCTGCTGCTGCTGCTAAATCGCTTCAGTCGTGTCCAACTCTGTGCAACCCCATAGATGGCAGCCCACCAGGCTCCCTTGTCCCTGGGATTCTCCAGGCAGGAACACTGGAGTAGGTTCCATTTCCTTCTCCAGTGCATAAAAGTGAAAAGTGAAAGTAAAGGCGCTCAGTCCTATCCGACTCTTAGTGACCCCATGGACTGTAGCCTACCAGGCTCCTCCGTTCATGGGATTTTCCAGGCAAGAGTACTGGAGTGGGGTGCCATTGCCTTCTCCAGAGACCAGTCTACGAGATCGTTTTAGGAGTTCTTCATTTCTTCCAAAGATGAAAGCAACAGAGGTAACAGAAGCAAGAATTCTGCAAGAATGTAGAAAGGTCTTTCAATTCACAAAAGGAAGCTACACTTTTGCTATTTAATTTCCAGACTCCTTACTCCCATTGTAAAATGAGTAACTTCTCAAATTCAGCCTCAGAGTTTAGTNGACCAGTCTACGAGATCGTTTTAGGAGTTCTTCATTTCTTCCAAAGATGAAAGCAACAGAGGTAACAGAAGCAAGAATTCTGCAAGAATGTAGAAAGGTCTTTCAATTCACAAAAGGAAGCTACACTTTTGCTATTTAATTTCCAGACTCCTTACTCCCATTGTAAAATGAGTAACTTCTCAAATTCAGCCTCAGAGTTTAGTGGAGGTTATTTTTTAGTTGTTGTTGTTGTTTTTAAAGCTGAGCCACAAGGCATGTGGAATCTTAGTTTTCCTGTCCAGGGATCAAACCCATGCCCCCTGCAGTGGAAGAGTGGAATCTTAACCACTGGACTGTCAGGGAAGTCCTTAGTGTTTCATCTTTTGAGACTTCCATGACTTTCAAAAGGTTACATTCACCATTTTTTTTTCTGATTTATTTTAAAAAATCAAATATCAAGACATGTTCTGATGATCAGTTATGGTCACTGGTTACAACATTTTGCAGTGCAGTGTTGAGAATGGAAATGGAGAGGATGCCATTGACCTGGAGGTGGCTGGGTGAGGAGTTCTGGTTTCCAGGATTTATGACCCCCTGTTGAGGAGTGCCTTCCCCTCACCCCACCTCCCACTAGATAGCCAAGGCTTTGCCTTCATTTTCTTAGGCAACCAGGTTTCCTTGAGTACTGGTAGGGGAGGGGCATTGCAAGTGGGTAGTGAAAGGAGGTTCAGTATCTTCTCCTTCACTTCTGCCCCCAAACCTTATCTAAGTACTTAATCCTATTTCTTTTGGGGTAAACCCAAACAGTTACTTTTCCACATTAAGAGTCTGTGTCTTCCTTTCCTGTAAGGTGGTGGTGAATTTTGGTAGTTGCCAAATTGCCTCAGTAGCTCCATGAGAAAGAATGTATGTCATCATTCACTAGAAGATGTTATGCAGGTTGGAAGTATTGATATATTTGTGCAGGTCACCAAATCTGTCTGGGAAACGGTTCAGAAATGCCAGAGCCCGGAATGGGTCATTGTAGAGTGCTGTATTTCTTTATTTCTGGGTCTCCCAATGCCCAGCATGGAAGCAGCACCCTAAAGGAGTGTGGAGGGAGCCACTTTGTGACGAAAAAGAGGAGTCAAAAAGAACCAGAGCATAGAGGAGATCTTAGCATTAAGAGACAGAAGAGTGAGAATCAGCTATTTTATCTTATTCCTGGGTGAGGTGGGGTGGGTGAATTTTTCAAGATCTTCATACTTCTACAGAAAGTGTTATAATCACTGGCTCCAGCTGGACAGGACTGATACCTATAGTGCTATACATGTTTCTGGAGGAACTTTCAAAGGAGTGACAGTAAGTGAAGGAAATTCTGGCAACCACACGTGGAAAATTAAGAGCAAAGTAGCCATGTGAGGGCAGGATAATGAGGAGAACACACTTGCAGAAGCCATGTGGCCAGTTTCTTTCCCGCAGCCCACCCCTCTCTGGGAAGATTTTCTTTTAATCAAGGATGAAATTTGTAAGAACTTGTTATGGGACACAGGCGCTATGAGACAATAGAATTTAGAATGCTGTATTTCTTTTTTATTTCTTTTGTGTGTACATATTAATTCTAAATACAGACATACAATAAATCATTATACCCAAATGTCTTCCTATAAAGAAGTTGGAAATCTGCTGAAGTGTTGCCTTTCCAGGAGAAGATGATTCTAGATTTTTGATAAAGAATTGACATTTAAGAGGAGTCTTAGCCTTCCAAAAAATAACACCACAAAGGGCCTTCAGGTCATTGGCCTTTTTTTTTTTTTTTTTTTGCCATAAAAGTTGATAGAAACAACATAATCAGAAAGTTTAAAAAAATTAAATGCCTACATAATTTTATAATATGAAGGACTTAAATATGTGTAGCAGTGAAAGGAAAGGACTTCATGAGTATAACAATGAATTTGTTAAGCACAATGGGGAACACGGCCAAATGACTAAAAGGAGTAACAGTCAATGTTATCATTCAGGATTGCCAAGAGACAATGTGACTACTTGAAAAACAAGCAAAAAAAAAACCAACAACAAAGCTTTAGAATAATGATGACTCTAAACAAGGGAATATTATGTATCTTTATGAATAGTTGGTGCTATAGTAGTAGAAATCTCAACCATAATAGCTTAAATATGAGGTATTTTTTTGAGGCCACCTCTCATAAGAAGTCTATAGGTTGGTTAACTCAGTAACATGATGATGTCATCAAAAATCCAGGTTCTTACTCTGTGACATAAATCACAGCGAGATCCTCTATGACCCACCTCCTAAAGTAATGGAAATAAAAACAAAAATAAACAAGTGAGACCTAATTAAAGTTAAAAGCTTTTGAACAGCAAAGGAAAGTATAGAAGTGAAAAGACAACCCTCAGAATGGAACAAAATAATAGCAAATGAAACAATTGATAGAGGATTAATTTCCAAAATATACAAGCAGCTCTTGCAACTCAATATCAGGAGAAAAAAAAAATCAAAAAGTAGACAAAAAAGACCCAGACATTTCTCCAAAGAAGACATACAAATGTCTAGTAAATACATGAAAAGATGCTCAACACCGCTCATTATTGAGTTGAGTTGAGTTCAGTCGCTCAGGCGTGTCCAACTCTTTGCCACCCCATGAATCACAGCACCCCAGGCCTCCCTGTCCATCACCAACTCCCAGAGTTCACTCAGACTCACGCTCATCGAGTCAGTGATGCCATTCAGCCATCTCATCCTCTGTCGTCCCTTTCTCCTCCTGCTCCCAATCCCTCCCACCATCAGAGTCTTTTCCAATGAGTCAACTCTTCACATGAGGTGGCCAAAGTACTAGAGTTTCTGATCTCCTTTAGAATGGACTGGTTGGATCTCCTTGCAGTCCAGGGACTCTCAAGAGTCTTCTGCAACACCATAGTTCAAAAGCATTAATTCTTTGGCACTCAGTCTTCTTCACAGTCCAACTCTCACATCCATACATGACCACTGGAAAAACCATAGCCTTGACTAGATGGATCTCTGTTGGCAAAGTAATGTCTCTGCTTTTGAATATGCTATCTAGGTTGGTCATAACTTTTCTTCCAAGAAGTAAGCGTCTTTTAATTTCATGGCTGCAGTCACCATCTGCAGTGATTTTGGAGCCCAAAAAATAAAGTCTGGCACTGTTTCCACTGTTTCCCCATCTGTTTCCCATGAAGTGATGGGACTGGATGCCATGATCTTCATTTTGTTGAGTTTTAAGCCAACTTTTTCACTCTCCTCTTTTACTTTCATCAAGAGGCTTTTGAGTTCCTCTTCACTTTCTGCCATAAGTGTGGTGTCATCTGCATATCTGAGGTTATTGATATTTCTACCAGCAATCTTAGAGAGATGCAAATCAAAACTACAGTGAAATATCACCTCACACAAGTCAGAATGGCCATCATCACAAAAAATCTACAAATAATAAATGCTGGAGAAGGTATGGAGAAAGGGAACACTCTTGCACTATTGGTAGGAATGTAAATTGATACAGCCACTGTGGAAGATAGTATTGAAGATTCCTTAAAAACTATACATAAAACCCATAAAAACCATATGACCCAACAATCCCCCTACTGGGCATATACCCTGAGATATAATTTAAAAAGACACATGTACCACAGTGTTCATTACAGTACTGTTTATAATAGCTAGGATGTGAAAGCAACCTAGATGTCCATCAACAGAAAATGGATAGAGAAGCTGAAGCTATGGTACCTATATACAATGGAATATTACTCAGCCATAAAAAGGAATGCATTTGAGTCAGTGCTAATGAGATGGATGAACCTAGAGCCTCTTACACAGAATCAAGTAAGTCAGAAAAACAAATACTGCATATTAATGTAAAGGCTACCAACTCCAGTATTCTGGCCTAGAGAATTCCATGGACAGTATAGTCCATGGGGTCACAAAGAGTCGGACATGACTGAGTGACTTACACTTTCACTTTCAATGTATATATATGGAATCTAGAAAGATAGTACTGATGAACCTACTTGCAGGGCAGCAATGGAGACTCAGGGCTTCCCAGGTGGCACTAGTAGTAAAGAACCCACTTGCCAGTGCAGGAGATATACAAGACATGGGTTTGATCCCTGAGTTGGGAAGATCCCCTGGAGGAGGGTATGGCAACCTATTCCAGTATTCTTGCCTGGAGAATCCCATGGACAGAGGAGCCTGGCAGACTACAGTCCATAGGGTTGCAAAGAGTTGGACATGACTGAAGTGACTTAGCACACACACAATGGAGATGCAGACACAGAGAACAGGTTATGAACATGGGAAGGGAGGAGGGAAGGAGAGGGTGGAACAAATGGAGAGAGTAGCGTGGGAACATAAAAACTCCTGTATGTAAAATAGATAGCCAGTGGGAATCAGCTGTATGACCCAGGGAACTTGAACTGGGGTGCTGTGATAACCTAGATGAGTGGGATGAGGTGGGAGTCGGAGGGAGGTTCAAGAGGGAGAGGAGATATGTATACCTATGGCTGATTCATGTTGATATATGGCAGAAGCCAACACAATATTATAAAGCAAGTATCCGTCAACTAAAATAAGTTAAAGAAAACAATTTCCAGGTTCTTTCCACTTGTTTTTTCTCAGTGGCCAGAAATGACAGCTGCAGTTCCAAGAGTTACGTGTATTAACATTCAGAGACAGAAAGATGAAGCCCGGATTAATTCATTGCTTTTTATGAATGAAGATACAGCGTCTCAGAAACCCCCAGTAGCAGTTGGGGCCTACTCAAAAGAGAAATCACCCAGCAGGTTAAAAATGGAAGTTTTATATTAGAATTATTAACCACAATAAAACAGTAACTATAAAACACAAAGAACCTCTCTATGGTATTTGAGATGTAACGGTGAGTCCTGGAGGAAATCCAGCCTCGCCGAAGCAGGTGCTTCAGCCATAGCAGAGCAGGAAACTTGGCCCGTCTGGAGTTTCTGATCACATCACCAGTAGCCATGCCCAGTGCAGGCCCGGGAGCAGGGTCATTTACCCGTGGTATGGGTGTCCAGTGGGAGTCTGGCTTCCTTGTGTGGGGTGGGTAGAGGGAGCCAGAGAAGACCTTCAAAGGGCAGTGCTGGCAGGGAGGGGCTTGCAGAGGGAGCTAGCTTTCTGTATGGATTCTCCCCCTCTGTACACCAGCCCCCCACTTTGGGCCTCAGGTAGCTGCACACAGATCAGCCAGGTTATGGCCAGGTTGAGACTGCAAGATCGCAGAGAGATTGAATTCTGGACCCCAGGTTCAGACAGGTCTCACCCAAGGTCCCCACACCCACAGTTCAGGCTGCAAATTGAAGAAGTATGTGCTTCCCAGGTGGCTCAGTGGTAAAGAATCTGCCTGCCAGTTCAGGAGACATGAGTTCAGTCCCTGGGTTGGGAAGGTCCTCTGCAGAAGGAAATGGCAACCCACTCCGGTATTCTTGCCTGGAAAACCACATGGACAGAGGAGCCTGGTGGGCTACAGTTCATAGGACCATTAAAGAGCTGGACACTACTCAGAGACTGAACAACTTCCCCCTACAATGTCTCTCCAGCACCCCCTACTGAAAATTTTACCATCATGAGAAGTGAAAAAAGTGAAATGTAAAAGGGAAATGGTTACAGGAGTTTCATTATTTATCATAGAGTGTATGTCCAAGGGTGCATTCAGAGCTGAGAGGCGATACATTAAGAGATGACATAGCCCTGGATGACTTTCTCTCATATCTCTCTGGCCAGAAGTGCATGACATGCACATGCCTAAACCAGTAATGGATGGAATTAATCACCATATTTGGCTTAAGCTAATCAAGCTTTTTTTTTTTTTTTTCCCAGTAGTCATGTATGGATGTGAGAATTGGACTATAAAGAAAGCTGAGTGCTAAAGAATTGATGGTTTGGGGCTGTGGTGTTGGAGAAAACTCTTGAGAGTCCCTTGGACTGCAAGGAGATCCATCCAGTCCATCCTAAAGGAAATCAGTCCTGAATATTCATTGGAAGGACTGATGCTGAAGTTGAAACTCCAATACTTTGGCCACTTGATGCAAAGAACTGACTCATTTGAAAAGACCCTGATACTGGGAAAGATTGAATGCGAGAGGAGAAGGGGACAAGAGAGGATGAGATGGTTGGATGACATCACTGACTCAATGGACATGAGTCTGAGTAGGCTCTGGGAGTTGGTGATGGACAGGGAAGCCTGGTGTGCTGCAGTCCATGGGGTTGCAAAGAGTCAGACATAACTGAGCGACTGAAATGAACTGAACTAAATCAAGCTTTACCTTCCTAGGGTTGGAAAGGTGCTTTCTTTCCAGAGCACAAGACCCACAAGGCCAGTCAGGGCTCTGCCCTCAGGAAAAAGCCTGAGATTGGTCATGGGCAGACAACCCACAGCACGTGCCATCCAGGCTTCTGTTTCAATGGTTTTGGATACCTCAGGTCAGAAAAATGGCAGAAACCTACAGTCTATTTTCTCCTAAAAATTTTTTTAAGTCTCTGAAACTTTAGCAAAACGATCGGAAAGCAGATGATACCAGAGAGCAGAATCTTACAATATTTAAGTAGCTGAGTTAGAAGATTCTGAGTGTTTTTCATGACGTGAAAATTATCACTGGGCTGCCGTTTATGGGGTTGCACAGAATTGGACACGACTGAAGCAACTTAGCAGCAGCAGCAGCAGAAACTAAAAGCTTGTTATAAGAAGGGAAAATGTTGATTTTGCTTGCTATGAAAAGAGAATGGGAGAAAATTTCAAGTATCCATCAAAAAAGTCTCTAATCCTCACTTAGAGAAATCTCCAGAAACTTTCATCATTGAACCACTGTCATCCTAGCCCTCTGATAGAACCTGGCTTTTCCTTTTATTACTTGCTGATGTCTCTGCTCTTTTGCACACTCATCTGAATGATCTCATCTTCCTCTTCCTTGCCCTTCTTTCTCCATATGATAAATCTGAATTCACACTTACCACCATACACTTTATTAGCCACACCTTCTGTCTCCATTCAAAGGGAGTTGTACCAAAGGTGTGCTTGATGGTGAAGCTGTTGTTGGCCAGTTCAGTTCAGCTGCTCAGTTGTGTCCAACTCTTTGCGACCCATGGACTGCAGCACACCAGGCTTCTCTGTCCATCACCAACTCCCAGAGTTCTCAAACTCATGTCCACAGAGTCAGTGATGCCATCCAACCATCTCATCCTTTGTCATCCCCTTCTCCTCCTGCCTTCAGTCTTTCCCAGCATCAGGGTCTTGTTGGTCACAATGTTACTAATTTAGAAATTACATCTGCTCAGTCTGAAACATTATTTGGTGAATAGTTTTTCTTATCTGCAAAATATAAATCTATGGAGGACAGACATTATAGTCCATACACAATTTTATTTTTTAAAAGATATTTTAAGTTAATATACTATCACTTTTAATGGGATAAAGTCAACCTTAACATTAAAAAAAAAAAATTCACGTTTTCCTGCTAAAGATTTATCTCCTGCCAGCTCAATCAGTAGTCACCTCTAAAACATGATAGGAATCATCCATTTTAGGGAACATTACAAGAATTTACCACTGGGAGTCATATTTTTGGGTGACATGTAACAAAGCTTTGGTAGCAGGCTAGTATGTCATTTACTTGCTGATGTGGGATGTTGTCACTGAGAAATATTTGAAAGCTGCCAAGATCTTCCTGAAGAACAGAATGGCCTCTTTGTTTTGGTGATTATGTCTTCTTTGGGAAAAGAGGAATTGTATTTATTCACAAATTTTGAATATTGAGTATATTCAAGACTTCAGAGCTTAACAGTGAAGCTCTATTTGGATGCGTGACTTAATAAATGAACCTCATTTAACACATAGCTAAAATGTATAGTCAACTCTAAGTAAAATTGGGCTTAGAGATTTTATATTGGGACAGCTACAAAGTCTTAAACTCATCCTATAACTAATAACTAATTCAGGTTCAGCACCTCGATCTCCCAGGTGTAGGAAGAGGTGAAGGTCAGATCTAGGCTGAGATATGAAAGCGGAAGCTTCCTTGCTGCATCCCTCTGAGCAACCACCTTCTTCCCCAGAGTCTCTCACTGTTACACCTGGAAAGTGCCCTCAGCTCTTTTCTTTCACTTTCCTCCCATCTTGATAGTCAGGCACTCCAATTAGCACATCCTCATTCAACCAGGAGTCAAGAAGAAAGGACTCAAACATTAGGGGGGAGGGGGATTGAAGGCAGGAGGAAAGACTGGCCCTGTTTTAAGGTAATCAGGCAGTTTTTGTCTTATAGCTGAGTAGATTCAAATTCATGTAGTTGCCTGGATTCAAATTCCATGTTTGATCCAGTATTATCTGTGCAACCTTGTTGATGTTATTTGATTTCTTTGTGCCTCAGATTGCTCTTCTGCAAAATGCAGAGAAAAATCATCCCTACCTGACATGGTTGTTCTTAGATTAAATGATTTGATACAAATATAGTTCCTAAAATAATGCCTGAGACAAAGTACGTATATCAAGTCAATGCAAAGCATTTTTCAAAATAGAGAATAAAAATGTTACTTGATATACACATGAAGTTTAAATAATTTGAGTGTCAATAATTTATGAATATAAAAGTTTATGAATATAAAACTTTTACGAATATAAAAGTCAATAATTTTGACTAGAAGGCAAATGAGCAATTAAATGAAATGCTGAATTATATATTTATTATAGTAAGAAATTTTTAACAAGTGTAATTGTGGCCAGTTTTTGACATGTGCTTCTGTTAAATTTTATATACACTGCTTTTGCAAATTATGCTATTCAATTAAATGAGTATTTATTGAACAACTATTGTGTGTAAAGTTATTCTAATTATTTATTATTATGGGAAAACCTTTCCCAACACTTAGTGACATAAAATTGTAACTAATTTATTATGTTCCTTATATTGTGGATCAGGAATTTGGGCAGAACATAGTTTCTCTCTGCTGCGTAACTGAGGTCTCAACTGATGTTGAAGTTAAAACTCCAGTGCTTTGGCCATCTGATGCGAAGAGCTGACTCATTTGAAAAGACCCTGATGCTGGAAAATATTGGGGGCAGGAGAAGACGGGGACAACAGAGGATGAGATGGCTGGATGGCATCACCGACTCAATGGACATGAGTTTGGGTAGACTCCCGGAGTTGGTGATGGACAGGGAGGCCTGGCATGCGGCAGTCCATGGGGTCGCAAACAGTCAGACACTGCTGAGTGACTGAACTGAACTGAAGTGAACAACTGGGTTGAGATGGTTAAACAGCAAAACTGAGGCCTCATGTCTGGAGCCTCATTTCTGTGTGGCTGCTGCATTTCTTGATTCTTCTCCATATCGCATCTGCTGAGTCTGGAGTGTTCAAGAGATGGCTTCTTTCTCAAGTCCAGTTCCTAGGACTGGGATGGCTAGAGCAGATGGGGCAGCCCAGGTATTTCTCTCTCACCTAGCCACTCCATGTGACTAGCTTGGGCTTCCTCAGAGCATGGACTTCTCATCCTTAGACTTCTCATATGATGGTTCATGACTCCAAGAGCAAGTGTTCCAAGAAGCTAGGCTAGAAGCTGCAAAGCTTTTAATGACTTATCTCAGAAGCCCCCAGACATCACTTTTGCCACGTCCTATTGACCTGTAAGTCACTAAAACTAGCACAAAATCAAGGGGAAGAAAATTAGTAACGGGAAGAAAAGCAAATAATTTGTATTTTTTAATCCATCTCAAGTCAGTGTCATCAACTTAATATATATTTTTTTCAAGCTACTGCCCATGACAGTTAACCTTCTCAAAAGAATTGTTTACCAGGTTGTATCTACTCTCTCCTTAATGGCCTCTAATCTTGTGTTAACCCTCATTATATCACGTACACTCTTCTCAAAAAAGTTGTTAATGATCTCCATGTTCATAAATAAACTGGAAAATTTTCAGTATCATTTATTTTGATTTCCAAAGGGTTTTTTTTTAACACAGTTGAACACTTTCTTTAAAGAGTCTCTCCTTCTAGGCTTTTTGACACCTTTACTCTCTGATTTTTCTGTTTCTCTGGCTATTTCTTCTTAGCATTTCTACTTCCTCCTTTTTTTCCACCCTCTTCCTTATCACCACCATATATGCCCACACACACCCCCATCAGTTGTCACCTCTGTTTTAACCAGTACTCAATCCATTCATTTATCTTTATTTCTACTGCTACAAATCCAGTCAAAACCCAAACTTTCTAGCACCTGACTTTATTTTCAGTTCCTCAACTACCATGCTCTTAACACCTTAGCATCTTTCTCCGCACTGATCTTTCCAGATGGAAAATGCCATTCCTCCCCAACTGTGTCCTGGCCAGCTTTCACCCTACTCAGAGTTGAGTTTAGTTACTAAGTCATGTCCGACTCTTGCAACCTCACAGGCTGTAGCCTGCCAGGCTCTTCTTTCCATGGAATTCTCTAGGCAAGAATACTGGAGTGGGTTGCCATTTCCCAGGGACCCTACACAGAGTCTCAGCTTAAATACCATCACCTCAGAGACAACCTCATCTCTCTACCTAAATTAGGTCTTCCCACAATTCTTTATCATTTCTCTTCATAAAATATATTACTAATTACAATTATATATTTGCTTATTTTATTTCTTTAACATTGTCTCTAGTAAGTAGGTTGTAAGTTTGATGAGGGAAGGAATACTACCTTTTAAATCACTTTTGTTGATATAATAGTGATACTTTTTCTCTCTGGAGTTAGATTACCTAATGTATATTCTGAGTATAGGACTAGCTAATGACTTTGGGAAAGTTATATAACCTTTTATGCTTCAGTCCTATTATCACAAAAATGTGGATAATAATTAAATATGTCTAATCAGGTTGTGGCAAGGACTTAATGAAATAATATGTGTTAGATTAGCAAAAGTCTAGGACATGGCATTGTATGCTTATTAAATATTTTCCATTGGTATTTCTATTACTATTATTTCTGGTGCAGTGCATGGAACATAGTTGGTGCTCAATAAACATTTTTTTCTTTTAAAATTTTTTTTTAATTGGAGGATGATTACAATATTGTGTTGGCTTCTGCCATGTATTAATATCAACATGAATCAGACATCGGTATATGTATGTCCCCTTCCTCTTCCAGCTCCCTGCCACGCCCCACCCCATCTCACCCCTCTAGGTTGTCACAGAGCACCAGGTTTGTGTGCCCAATAAACATTTAATTATTGGGTGAATGGTGAAAATTAAACATAGCTTAAGAAAGATACTTTATTTCTATGTGATGTAATATGTAATTTTTATATACATTTTATATATTTTAAAAGATACATTTTGAAATATAAGGTAATAGTATATGAAAGAACTAAGGGAAAATTATTCTTAGATCAGGCTAAACATTTCTCTTGCCTCAGTGCCTGCTCTGTATTAAACTAAAACATGTCTTAATTATCTCTTTACAGATCATGTAAAGGTTAATTCCAATTAGTCCAAGTTGGATATTTACATATTTTGAATTAATGACATTCTGATTGAGTTTTTCTGTATGCATGGTTTATTCTAAAGTAAAAGTAAATTATACATGCTGATAAATCATTAAATTTGATTCATATAAGCATTTTAATGAAATAATTGAATAAAATTTCTCATGAATAAGCATATATTTGTGGAATTATTATAAGACAAAAATTGACCTGTGAAATTAAAAGAAAAACTACCTATTTAAAATGAAAAGGGAAAGAAAAAGGTTTTTTTCTCTATAACATAATTATAATATAGTTACTAATTTATAACATGGTTTGGCTTTAATATTCTAGGAAAAGATTCATAGGTGATAATCAGACTAGATTTATAGGGGCCAGTATAACAACAATCTAACTTTTGCCCTTTTCCCTTCCCACCAAATTTTCCTATGAGAAAATAGAAATGAAAATTCACTCAAATTATAGCTCGATATCTTACAAATTTCAAAATCAGTTATTCATCCATTGCTAAGCAGAAAAAAAAAATAGTATTTCTATTTACGGTAAAATCCAGAAACAAATTTACTCATATATATTTTAGTCAGATTTATTCTTTTTCAGTAATTCAGTTTCATAATTTATTTCTGATTTAAATCCATTAATATTTCTGAAGAACATGTTCAGGGCATTCAATCATGTTGTACATTTGAATATGTCTCAAATGAAATTTTGTTCGGTTATAATGGTTTATATAATTAACCATAATCTGCTCAAACTTTGTTGCAAAAGAATTCTTCTTATGAGAGTTTTTTAACAGCATTCATAAGAACACAAGGTGTAGGGCAGGGAGGTAGGCAAGGAGCATATATTCATTTTGGTAAGGAAATCTTAGAAAAGGCCACTCATTTTATTAGGAAATGTTTTCCTAAGAAAGCAGTATTTGCCAATTCACTTATTTTCTCTTAAACTATAGAAAATCATGGCAATCCAAGATTTTGTTCTTATGCCTTTCCTTGTTTAAGAATGATAAATGATTTTATCTCACTACAGTCCTGGGGTTTATTGCGGCCATGAGAAAGTTGCATAAGATGCTGGTGGCTTCTTTGTCTTCAAATTTACTGAAAATGTTTCTATAATCATTTTGTTAAATATCTTCCTCAGTGAATTTTACTGTAATTCTTTGAAAATTACTGATTTCTACATTGTTAAGTCTCATTTAATCAGGGCATTCTGGTTTTGCAAACAGAATTTATTTAGTTTTTCTGATGCAATTTGGTTTTTTATTTAAATCAATTGAAAAGAAGATGAAAGTGTACCTGCAGATCCAACAGGAAGAAAAATCCCATCCTACCTGTCATCCTTACTGGCTTACGTTGTGACCCACCACCTCACTATGCCACTGCTGACATCACACAGCAAACAAAATTTCTAAAATGCATCCCTGCCCACACCTACACCCACACCCCTGCCACAAACACACACAGAGATGTCTCCCATAAGCCCAGATGAGATGTGATATGATATCATTCCTGCGCTGGTGTTATGCTCTGTGAAAGTTGACTTTAAAGCAGGGAGATTATCCAGGAGGGCCTGATCTGATCATGAATCTTTTAAAAGCAGAAAGCTTTCTCCAGCTGACAGCAAAAAGACAAGTCAAAGAGATCTGAACTGTGAGAAGGACTTGCTGCTATGAGGATGGAAGGAGCCACCCTAAGAAGGACTGCAGGTGGTCTTCTAGAGATAAAACCAGAAGCCCACTGATGGCAAGCAAGGAAACAGAGGCCTAGCATAACTGCAAGGAATTGCATTTTGCCAATACAGGGAAGACACCATGCTCCAATTACTTACAAAGCCTGCAAATACCCTCTGTTCAGCCTTGTGAGACCCTGAGCAGAGAACCAGCCAGGCCATCCGAGATTTCTGACTTACAGAACTGAGTGATAAATGGGTTTTGTTTTAAACTGCTAAACTAGGGATACTTTGTTATGCAGCAACAGAAAACTAATACAACTAGCAACAATCCTAACATTTACCAAATGACTCACTGAACTTATATGATGATTTGGGCTGTAACAAAGTACTTCAGTTTGTCATATGTTGATATCCTAACCACTGAGCGAACATACACATTAAGACAACTATAGTTTGCCCTGATCTTTTAAGTTCCTTTTTCAACAACAATAAAAATTCTTATCATTATTTTTTAAAAATTGAACAAAATCTATATTCTAACAACTCACAATTTAATAATAATATGACTGAAATTTGAAAAAATATTTATTAAAGCTACTTTCTTAGGAGGGAGATTCCATTTTCACCCCAGATAGATCCATATTAGGAATCATTTTTAATAGTTTGATAATACTTCTTGTCAGCAGCAATATACATTCTTGTTCTAAAATGTACCTCTATCATCCAAAATATTATTCACAATTGCCCACATGTGCCTACTACACATCTGTTTTCAGCTTTTCTATCCCTATTCCTGGATTCTACTCTAACTCTTCAATGCAGTGATTTCTTAAAATTTCATCAACCGCAAATTAACCACCATTCCCCCCCTCCTCCTATTTCCAAATGATTATCCACACCTGAAGACTTTACAATTTAACAGTACTTCTCTGCTTGCCTGATATTTCTTTTAAGACTATTTTCAATAATCCCAGCATCTTAAAACAATTTAAAAAATTGACATGGATGTGAATGACTTATTAGCAGTCCAGTTGAAAGAAATTAACAAGTGATTTAATCTGAATACAGGGAGAAATAAAAAATAACACGAAAGTTTCAAGTGGATGACCTAAAGGAAGATGCCAGTAACAGTAACAACAACAACAAGAAAAAAAAATACAGAAGAAGCAGCAAATCTGGAAGGAAACAGTGAGTAGATTTTAGATAATTTAATGTTTATTCAAATACTGAAAGGAGAGATTTGTACTAAGATTTAAAATTTTATACGAAGATTTACAACTTTATACTAAATCCTAATCTCCTCTCCCAAATTTTGGATTCTTCAGCTCTCTATTATTAAGTAAATCTGTACTTTTCTTTATACCTAGAAACTTAATTTCATTTGTATGTAATAAACTATACTTAATGTGAGTATAAGCCCATACTCTCATGTAAGAAATCATCTTCTACTATATTTCTCTTGGTAATTCAGGGATTGACAATCTCCTTTAGGAAATATTTTTCCAAACTTTATAGCTAGTTTGCTATTATGACCAAGCAAGGAAATTTCACTTCCAAGTATAACCACAAACCCAGCTACTTTCCTCTGTAAACTATTGTTCCAACATATTTCAGCCTGAAATTTTCCAGCTGTGCTCAAGGGCTTCTCACAACCACATGGAAACTATTTCTTGGGGCTTATTTTTAATTATAGCCTTTACTCTTTTTTGGTTCTTCAGATATTTCTGCTCCCAAGGTTACATGATGCTCTGGAGACATAACATTTGTGACACCACCACTGTATGATATTCTACAATAAGGAATATCATAGGACAGATGGAAGCATTACCACAGAACTTGGATTTGTTTTTGTAGTTTATTCAGAAGGATGTCCATATTACCATTAATGCGTGTGCTTTGAACTCATCAGATGTTATTCATTCGGTTAGATGCCTGTAAATATACCACACAACTAGGATCCCACAATATGTCATGCTAAGCAAGATCCATACCCTCAATGACAGAAGTGGTAACATACATTACACATCCTTCCAGTAGGAAAATGTAGTAAAGAACATTGTGTAACATGTCTGTCTTGAGAAGCAAGCTCCCATTGATTGATGTACCTTACTGGCAAAGGTTTCAAGCGAACTCTCAAGTTAAGTCCTGTTTATTACTCATAAATCATCAAAAGTAAACCAGAAAGCTCAGTAAGGTAGATAAAAATGTTTTCAGTTCAGTCTGAAATAATTATAATGGGTATATATATATATATATATATTCTTAGTTCTTCCTCAAATTACTAGAATCTCAAAAGTTCAAGTTAATTCTAAAGTAAATCCAGAATTTGTGTATTCCAAGATGGGGTTAAAGAGATCCAAGGTGTAGTCTATACAATAAGAATGCAGGGCCCACCATACTGCTTAAGAATTCAAGAATTGGCCAAGAAGATTAGAATGATTTCTTTATGTGGGTGTCTGGAACATAGTAACCTGCAGTGGCTTTTGCCTTAATTTTTAGAGCTTTTTTTAATTAAAAGGATCCATACACTATATTCAGTATAATTTTTTTTTTCAGTGAAGTGTGTATGAGGAAAGAGGTGGAGTGAAAGTAGTGTTTATTAACTGAAAATTAGTTAAAGTGTTATTTATACAAGATAGCTAATCATATAGGGTAATTCCCTTTCTACAGATGATGAATCTGAGATTCAGAGGCACAGAATGACTTTCCAGTAAGGGCTGAGGAAGATTTAAACTAAGGCGTCTGTTTTCATTTTGAAATTCCAGTTCCCATACTTCTTCAACTATATAACACATGGTCCTCTCAAACTTATCACATTATTAATAAAATTTTTGTTTGAAAAATTACTATTGCCAGAGTTAAATAGCAAAAATAACTATGCCACAAGACAGTGGTTTTCAAGGTGCGGTTCCCTAACTAGCAGCAGCTGTATCATCTGGGAAATGGTTAGAAATAGTCTTACACTCTAGTGCTAATGAATCAAAGTCACAGGAAGTGAGCCTGGGCAATCTGTGTTTTAACAAGGTTTTCAGCTGATTCTGGTACACATTCAAGTTTGAGCTCTATAATAGGAATAGAATAGGAATTCTCAACATTTGATGGTGCATCATTATCACCAGTACAACTTTTCAAACTCGGATGCATTCCCTATAGTTATTGGATATGTGTAATTCTCACTTGCAGAAAAGGTTGTGTGACATTGCTACGGAAAATTCACGAGAGCAGTGAAATTCAGTTAAACAAAGAGCTTCATTATGTTCACGTTTGGTCAATCTAATGATAACACTAAAGCAGTGGTTTTCAACAGGGGACAATTTTCCACAATATATTTTATAATATTTTAAGTATTGTGAGATTGAATTGTATCTGTAAGGATTTTATGTCAGATTTTTAGTTGAATATTTGTTTTGGGACCTGGGAGTGGAAAAACAGATAGATCTTGCCTTCTAGATATATCTAGACTTGCCTTCAGTCTCTCTAGACTCTACATGTGGTTATAGAGAGATGACATCTTTGAAGAATAATATAAACATGTATAGGAAAAAACACCAACCAGAGGGGATAAACCTCATTGAATATACTGGTTTCATGGACTGAATTGTGTTCCCCAATACTCATATATTAAAACCTTATCCCCCAATGTAACTGTATGTAGAGATAGGAAATATAAGTAAATGATTAAGGTTAAATGGGGTCATAAGGATGGGACCCTAATCCGATAGTACTGGTGTGCTTCTGTATAAGAAGAGGGAGAGAAACCAAAGAGTTCAATCTCTCTTAGAACATGGACAGAGAAAAAGCGATATGACAACACAGTGAGAAGGTGTCCATCTACAGGGCAGGAAGAGAACCCTCACCAGAAACCAACCCTCCTAGCACTTTGATCTTGGATTAGGCGCTAGTACTGTGAGAAAATAAACCTATGTAGTTTAAGCTACCCAGTCTGTGGTATTCTGGTATCACAGCCTGAGAGGACTACTACACTGGATGCATGGAGTCCCCAGAAAAGACAGCTCTTTATATTGGGAATAAACTAGTCCTGGAGAATAGCTACATTTACCCACCTACAAACGACTGAAAAGTGCTTATTAGTAACTAATGCAACTTGCCAGAACACAGTATAGAACTTGTTAAAGGAATGCAACAGANACCAGTTTGTTGTTCCATGTTCAGTTCTAACTGTTGCTTCCTGATCTGCATATAGGTTTCTCAAGAAGCAAGTCAGGTAGTCTGGGATTCCCATCCCTTTCAGAATTTTCCACAGTTTATTGTGATCCACATAGTCAAAGGCTTTGGCATAGTCAATAAAGCAGAAATTAGCATCATGTTATGACCACCTACTTAGTCTCTTTCTTAGCACTGCTTATGCACCTCTTTCTGGTTCTCTTTCAGCATCCTAAAAACAGTCATTCCAGAAGATTCTATCCCACCAATATTTTCTTGTTTCCTTTGGATTCTGTGTCTTTTATTATCACAATAACTAGATGCATGGTTCTCAGCTGTCTTTTCGGTATCTTTACAAGGAATAGATAAAATTCAGTGTGTTTAAAACTGAACTTTCTTTTCAAAATCTGCACATCCTCCTGATATTTCTGTTCATGACATTGCAGTTATCTGCGAATCTTACATGTTATCCACACGCTTGATACTCAGTCAGACTCTGAATATTTTCATTCTTATCTCAGTGCTCTTTCTCACACCCATCTTTTCTTCCCCACTTCCAGTGCCAGCCTCCTAGTTATAAGTGCCCCTCCTTCATCTCTTACCTGGGATGTTGATGTGGTTTCTTAAGTATGCTTCATGTATCAGATCGATCATTTTTAGAGCACAAGTCATGATTTATTCCATACCATTTTAGTATTTCTAAAAGCACACACCAAATCTTTTAATGTCCTGCTGAAAAAGCCCTCTCTCTATATATATCTTTCCACTGTATGTGAACAAAATCAAAAACTCTAATGGTCAAAGCTTTTCCTGAGCTTCCTAAATAACATTTCCTCCTGTTTTCTATCTGTCTCCACATTCAAGTGGAACCGTACCACCCTCAGTTCTCTTCATTTGCAACTAATTTCAGAGCAGAATCTCATGGTGTTACCTCCAGTGCCCTCTTCACCTCCATCCCAGCCTTTCATCCTTTTGCTTCTTCAGACGGCTTGTTACTTTCCTTGATTCCCTCCAGTCAAATTTGATATACCCACCCACCCCAACTCTTATAGTCCTTAAAAAAACACATATTTTTAAACTATTTCAAATATATAAAAAGATAAATAGAAGAATGGGATTTCCCAGGTAGCTCAGTTACATAGAATCTGCCTGCCAGTGCAAGAGATATGGACTCAAACTCTGGGTTGGGAAGATCCCCTAGAGAAGGAAATGGCAACCTACTCCAGTATTCTTGCCTAAAAAATTCCATGGATAGAGGAGCCTGGTGGTCTATAGTCCATGGGGTCACAAAGAGTCAGGCATGACTAAGCTACTGAGTAATTTAACCCATATAGAGAAGAATATAACTGACAAAGAACTGAAAACATTGAGGATATCAGTTAACCCTTTCCAAAATGAATTCTTCTCCCTCTCTCTAAGGTAACCATGATCATAATTTTGGTATTTTTCATTCATGGGCATAGTTTATCATTTTTATCTATACATGTAAAAATATATGCACATATATAACAATATGTATATATAAATGTATATTTATAATTATATATTCCTGAACATGTTTTTCATTTTTCAAATTTTATTAAAGTGATGTGATTTTTATACATCTTAACCTATGATTTAGGGGGATTTTGGGATGGAGGTGATCCAAATTTAGCCTAACTGATACATGTAATCCTAACTCATTTATTTTTATTAATATAGAGTATTCAGTCATCATAATGTACAATTTTTTATTCACTCTCCATGTTGATACACATTCATACTTTCTCTGTATTTTTTTTAGTATTATAAGTTCTTAAAATAATTTCCTTGTGCATATATTTGAGAATATATTTTTATGAATTAATATCCCTACAAGTTAAATTATTGAGTCGTAGGGTTTGTTCCAATATTCACCCCCAGCATTGTTCTCATCGTTCTACATTCTCACCAAAACTTGGTATTTTCAGATCTTTTTTTGTCAGTCTGAGGGATGCACCTCCTTTCTTACTGTGGTTTTAATTTTGACTCTCCAGATTATTTATTAACTTGAAAAAGTTTACTAGTCACTTATCATCTCCTAAAAACTGCCTATTCATCAATCTTACCAATTTTTCAATTGCATTTCTTTTCTGTACATATATTTTAAGATCTTGTGCTGCTAGCCTTTATCACTCTTATACTTTTAAATACCTTTATTCAACTCTAGCTTAGCTTTGTAGTTTTTATATTTTCATTCAGTTCAGTCACTCAATCACATCCAACTTTTTGTGACCCGATGGACTACAGCATGCCAGCTTTCCCTGTCCATCACCAACTCCCAGAGCTTGCTCAAACTCATGTCCATCAATNTTTAAATACCTTTATTCAACTCTAGCTTAGCTTTGTAGTTTTTATATTTTCATTCAGTTCAGTCACTCAATCACATCCAACTTTTTGTGACCCGATGGACTACAGCATGCCAGCTTTCCCTGTCCATCACCAACTCCCAGAGCTTGCTCAAACTCATGTCCATCAATTCAGTGATGCCATCCAACCATCTCATCCTTTGTCATCCCTTTCTCCTCCTGCCTTCAATCTTTCCCAGCATCAAGGGCTTTTCCAATAAGTCAGCTCTTTGCATCAGATAGCCAAAGTATTGGTGCTTTAGCTTTGGCATCAATCCTTTCAATGAATATTCAGGATTCATTTCCTTTAGGATTGACTAGTTTGATACCCTTGCAGTCCAAGGGACCCACAAGAGTGTTCTCCAACACCACAGATCAAAAAAATGTTACAGCTAATATTGATTGAGTGTTCAATAATGCTTCACACAAATTAAATAATTGTATGTATTTGTAGTCAATTTAACAATCTTCCCTCTTGTGGTTTGTGGTAATATGTCTTGTGTAAGAAATATTTCTTTATCTATGGTCAAATGTATTCTCCCTTAATTTCTTCTAAGAAACTAAATTTTTTGCTTTTCTCATTTGGTTTGCTAACTGCATGGAAGGACTTCTATAGGAAATGGAATGGTCATTTGTTTTCATATGGATCATCAGTAATACTAATATATAAAAAATTTGGTCTTTTTCTTTTAACTGGCAATTTAATTCATTTACATTTATTATGGCTATTGATATATTTTGACTCATTGATGATATTTAATTTTGTATTTTTCTAATTGTCCAGATTTTTTTATCCATTAAGAAGGGAAAACTTCCTTCAACCCTGTGGTAATATAAAAGTGAAAAATGCAAATATCACTTCTAAATTATATTTTCACCTATATACTCCAGGCTGGGTTAATAGTTTCTAGGAGTAAAAGTGTTCACATATATAATGGGCACTGAAATCATTATGGTGCTCCTGGAAGCACCAGTGCCGTCAATCCAGGAAGATTTTACCATCCCAGCACAACTATTTTTTTATTTTAGCTAAATACAGATATCAGAATAACTGAGTTTTTCTATATAAATAGGAGTATTTTAAACTTTAATTTGCACAGTAAAACTCACATGTCCACAGTGAATTCCATACTTAGACCTAGTCCAAAGCTCAGTTCAGGTGGACCGGTTAAATAAAATTTCTGTGTATCTATATTTGGAAATGTAAAGGGATGCATGAAAACATGGTATAGAAGCTGACTTGCTGCCCATTTCTTATTTAAACACCTCAAACTGTAACACAATTAGCCCTCTATGGCTCTTAGTATTTATGTCATTAGATATCATGGACATAGTTTTGGGCTCAGATAGAGTTAACCTGGGTCAGAGGTTTTCAAAATGCATCCCTAGATACACATCAGTCTTATCAGTGAACTAAGAAACCTAAATCTCTTGGGATGGGGTGGCTCTGAGTGAGGCAGCAATATGTGTTATAACAAACCCTCCAGTGTACATTTAGTCTAAATGTACACTAAAGTTTAAAGGTCTTAGTGGATGAGATGGGTTTGAATTACAAAGGAGCAGATTCCACTCACCAAAATTTTTATTTAAAAAATAGACTAATTCTAGTAATATTCTTTAAATAATTTCATTATGAAGATTTCTAAACAAATTCAAAAGTAGGCAGCATAATAATCCCCATTTACCACTCACCCTGCTAAAAGAACCATAATTTTTTTCAGTCATTAATATATTATGTTTAATCTTGTTAGATGTAACAATGGTGTAATTGTTCTGTTGGCAAATTCCTCCTCCACTAAAAAAAATTACAGTAGTTCTCCCCTTATCCTTGGTATCAGTTTCTGAGGTTTCAGTTACTCATGTTCAACTGTGACCCAAAAATATTAAATAGAAAGTTCCAGAAATAACAACTCCTAAGTTTTAGATTGTGTGCCCTTCTGAACAGCATGATGAAATCTGCAGCCATCCCTCTCTGATGGTCACATTGTCTGTCACAATATATCAATGCTTGCATTAAAGTAACTTTATTTTACCTGATAATAGCCCCAAAGCTTAAGAGTAATTATGTTGGCAATTTGGATATGCCAAAGAGAACCTACGAATTATTTCCTTTACATGAAAAAAGTTCCCTACTTAGTAAGGAAAGAAAAAAAATTGAATGCTGAGGTTGCTGAGATCTACAAGAAGAATAAATTTTCATAGGTAGCATGAAGTTGTGAAAATGGAAAAAGAAATTTGTGTTAGTTTTGCTGATGCATGTCAAACTGTGAGCCATGGTGTGTGATAATGCCTCATCCATCTTAACCAAGCACTTAAATTTACACAGTAAGATATTTAGAATGAGAGAGGAAGACCACCTTCACATAATTTTAATTACAGTATATTGTTTTACTTATTCTATTTTATTAGCTACTGTTGTTACTTTCTTACTGTGCCTAACTTATAAATTAACTTTATCATAGATATTTATGTATAAAAAAAAAAAAACATAGGATTTGCTACTGTCCACTGGGGGTTAGAAAAAGGAAGAGAGTTCCAGAAAAACATCTATTTCTGCTTTATTGACTATGCCAAAGACTTTGACTGTGTGGATCACAAATAACTGTGGAAAATTCTGAAAGAGATGGGAATACTAGATCGCCTGACTTGCCTCTTGAGAAACCTATATGCAGATCAGGAAGCAACAGTTAGAACTGGACATGGAACAACAGACTGGTTCCAAACAGGAAAAGGAGTACGTCAAGGCTGTATACTGTCACCCTGCTTATTTGACTTATATGCAGAATACATCATGAGAAATGCTGGGCTGGAAGAAGCACAAGCTGGAATCAAGATTGCTGGGAGAAATATCAATAACCTCAGATATGCAGATGACACCACCCT